>CAODLS010639819.1:0-19210 GCA_948243855.1 Flueggea neowawraea | reverse complement strand
ATTCAAATTCTGATGTTGCAGAGATTGAGGTCTTGACAAAGAGTGATGTGCGGGAATATCTGACATTAAAGACAGTCATTGAGGTGGTTGGTGCTATCACCAAATTTGAGCAAAATGACTTTGGTCCGGTGATGCAGATGGTGTATGGTGCTCTAACTAGGAATACCATACCAAAGCACAACACTCAACATAAGATGGTTGATCGGGATTTGGAGTTTATGTATCACATTCTCCAAGGACATAAGGTGAATTTGTCGTTCTCCGTCATGGATTGGATGATGGAGAAAGCTGATATCCTACACTCTCTGACCTACAAGGATACGTGGCAACAAAAGAAGGCAGGTCTTCCCTATGGTTCGATCCTCACGAATATATTTGAGCGATTTGAGGTTGATCTCTCGAGCTTAAAGGGAACTCCTATTACTAGGAACCAAACGATACATGAGGGAATGTTGAGGAGTATGAAGCTATATCGCACCCTCAACCGTGGTTGGGTCTTCTATCCATATTTGAGAGAGGGTGACACTCTTGCTGACTCTCGTGATCCGTTCCCCACTCGTGAGGAACAAGTCTTTCAGAGAGAGGGTACAGGTGCTACTATTACCGAGGATCCTATTCATCCTAGGCTTAAAGGTAGACGTCGAGAGAGAGGTGCTCCTGAGGTGACTCCTGAGGTGGATTTGTCCTCGATTATCGAGATTTGCGAAGAGATGATGGAGATGAGGGCTGATATTACTTCCTTGAGGAATGAGGTTCGGGCTATCGAGCCTACATTGGAGTCTATGCGAGATGAGTTACGAGCCATTAGATCACTCCTAGAGAGCTATACTCGTCCTTCCCATCCTACCGTTCCTTCTACACCTCCTACCACCGGAATTGACTTATAGCGTCTTCCTTTTGACGACATTCCTTCTACGAGTCGAGGTCTCGAGCAGGATGTGACTTTTACCATCGAGAATTTTGGTCTTGATCCCTAGATGTTCGCTTCCTACATAATCATTATCGAGACCGAGATAGACATGTCATATATTTTGCATTCCTATTTGTATCTTATGGATGATTTGTATTTCTCACTTGTTGTTATATATGGATGGTTTATCTTTTTATGTTTCATATTTTTTTTGATCGATGACAAAAAGGGCGAGAACAAATGTTATGTTATACTTGAGAGTAAAAACAAATTTTGTTAAAATTGATATTTGAACACAATGCAAAATATTAGGGGGAGACAATTGTTAGTCATACTTGAGCTTAAAAACAAGTTGAACAATTGAACAATAAATGTAATGTTGATGAACTAACCAAATGAACAAGGCTAAAAAACCTTGATTCGATCTTCAAATTCTTGTGCATTTATTCAGGGGGAGTTAAGTGTTTTGTCATCATAAAAAAATGGGGAGATTGTTGGACCAAGGATGGTCAACATTGAGATTTCTCTAAAGTTTTGATGATGAACAAACTGCAGAATTTGATATGAAGCAAGATTCATGTACGTCAAACAAAAGTCACATACGTGTGTTAATGTCACGTACGTCAGTGAAGCCTCAAGTACGTGAGTTCGACCATAAGCTGAAACAGAAGCTACTGGAAGTTAAAAGAAGTGAACACACGTACATTAGAAAATGTTCACGTACGTTAGACAATAACACGTACGTGAAAGGTATCCAAAGTACGTGAAATTTGGTCAGAATTAAAGCAGGAAGATTGAAGTCTTGAATCAACTGAAGGTATGAAGCCACACGTACGTGTGACATTACAAGTCACGTACGTCACTCATACAAGACAAGACAAAGATTGCAGTTCAGAGAATGTTTGTTTTGAATTTCACATGGATCGAGACAAACAGAGGAAGCAACGATCAAGTATTAATCGTTCACGTACGCAAGCTTTAAAATTCACGTATGTCACATTGAACCAAAGTACGTGAGATGGAATTCCAAGTACATGAGATACTTCGGACTGAAAAACAGAAGCTACTGGATGGTTCAGACATAGAAGTCACGTACGTCAGATATTATTAACGTACGTGAACTGGGTATTAGCTATGATCAACGTACGTGTATGTACTTAGCACGTACGTGTGCTGAATATTAAGTCAGGTAACGTACGTAAGATTAATGTCATATATGAGAAGACACTGGCAGTGTATTAAATGCGCCTCATTTAATACCACAACGGTTACATTACATTCCACAACGGTCTAAAATCAAGAGAAGAGTATAAATACATGCTTGGGAGGCTAGAAACAAATAAGAAAACATCTGAGCATTGATTTCTAACAACTACCAAGCATCAAAGCATTGATTCTCTCATTTATTGATACAAGTGTATTTGCTCTTCAAATTTATTCTTCATTTAGTTGTATCACTAGCTTTTAATCTGTTGGTGAGTATTTGTAAACACCTATAAAAGAAGTGATTGTGAGAGGGATCAAGGGTAGATCCTTAGGTTGATTTTTGTTCTTGAACCGGAATCAAGAAACTTGTAAGAGTTCTCACTTAACTAGAAAGTGAAGTTGTAATCTTTGAGAAGATTGATAGTGAAAATCCTAAGTGGTGATACTTAGGTAGTGGATGTAGGCATCGAGTTGGCTGAACCACTATAAGTTCTTGGTGTTCTTTCATTTATCACAATTATTCTCAAAGAAAATTCAAAGCTTCTAATATCACACTATTCAACCCCCTTCTAGTGTGATTATCGACTCAACAAACCAATCTTTACGAGACACGTATGAGGCGATCTGGAGTGTTGTCCCTCACTCATAGGGTTTCACCCTTTTTCTTTGTTTGTTTTGTCTCTGTTATTATCATCTTGCAGGTGACTCTGGGGAATTATATTCTTTGGCTTTTGATGCTCAGTGAGGGATTCTGATGTTGCGGTCAGTGCTCTTTTGACCAGACCCATTTGTATAATTTGTTAGATGCTCCACACTGGGTTTCTGTGGGATGTGTTTATGTTTCTGACATTTCAAATGTTTTAATTTGAAATAAATTCCGCACTTAATATTATATATATTTTATTTTTAATAAACAAATATTATACTCTTATTTGTTTTTCATGTCTTTAAATATGATATTTGGATATAAGTTATGTACTATGGATGCTTGTGCGAGATGGGCCGGACTCTCATAGACAGTTCACCTCATACGCCGGTCATGGTCTCGGGAATGGGTCGTGACAGAAATCACATCCAAAACTTTCTTTATCAAAATTGTATGCACTACACTGGCAAGGTTAAATGGATTTGGGACAAAGGTTAGATGCAATGAATACTTTGCAACATGCATTGTCATGCTCATCACGGATATGGCATAAAGGTTCTCATTTACCCTTCACCAAAAAAACGTTTCTCATGTACATATACTAGCATAGTTCTATCGTGCCATATACGAAAAAAAAATACATTTTTGTTATTGAAATTTAAAAATAATTTTAAGAAAAAATAATTAAATAATATAAATGATATATTTTAATTAATTTTGACCTAATTGCAAAATTTTAAATTGAGATTTAAATTAGGTGTTACTTTAGATGTTAAGAAAATAGTTGTGGATAAATTAACCATAGCATTAAATAATCAATTATGATTACATAATTACAAAGATCAATTGCAAGTACAATGGTATAATTAGAAAGTTGTTATCTTTTTAGTTTTCCATCATTTGTCTTAAATTACCCAATTTAAAATTCTAAAGCCAATTTATCTTCTCAATTTAGATACAAAAATAATTGTGGAGCAAAAAAAAAACTACACATTTCAAAATTACATAATAAATTACAATTTTGGCTCAAACAAAATACATACTTGAATTCAGAAAAAGTCAAATGAGTTCGGAACTTCCACCAAAATGAGTTAAACAAATATGAAATTCTTATTCAATTCTGAATAAAGTTGAAGTTGGTGTGAATAATGGTGATTGAGAAGTTAAGATTACAATATGAAATTATTGCAAGAGCATAGGAGCCGAGAGGAGACTCCTTCATTCTTTTTTTTTTTTGTATTTTGAATCTACCATTTCCCACTCTCTAAATATAGTACTTTCAATTGAAAAAGCCAAATGTTTGGCCTTGCTTCAAAACTAATCAGTCATCCTTTCAAGCATTGGACAATTTATTGTAATGTTTAGATGATTAAAACATATTAATTAGTCATTAAGATAATCTTAAAAAGTATTTGAATATAATGTTAAAGGATTAAAGAATATTCATTAACAACTAAATGTTACCTAAAAGAGAAATTTAAAATCAAGTGTCAATAAGAGAATAAGTCACTTGGCAAAAACTGGAGAAATCTCCTTAGCTTTTGATTTCAGTTAATATATTTTTTTAAAACTTGTCTTTTATTTGTATTATTTACCATTTGTGTGATTTACCTACATTGAAACTACAATAATGTG
Organism: Flueggea neowawraea; assembly: GCA_948243855.1. Lineage (NCBI taxonomy): Eukaryota > Viridiplantae > Streptophyta > Magnoliopsida > Malpighiales > Phyllanthaceae > Flueggea > Flueggea neowawraea. The sequence goes on along the minus strand of CAODLS010639819.1, from coordinate 14,813 downwards.
TTGTTTATTTTTTTTTTCTATAAGTCATTTTTATTTACTCTTACATTAAACTCTCGACCATTTAATGTCGGAGATAACTTCAGTATGTATGAGCTACAACCCATAAATTATTGGTATATGATTTAGGTTGAATCAACTTGATTTTACACTGTTAATTTATAAAAATTAGTAAGAAGAAGAGTGATTATTGGCTACACACTTTGTTTGGGAGAGAGATTAATATGGGTTTTCATTATGGGTTGGATTGAAGCCCAGGCTTCGAATAAACAAACACGACGGAAATCTTTAAATTGAAATTGGGCCTCCATCATGCTCTATGTACTTTTAAATCTTTAATGCCTTCAAAATTTGCAACTCCATTTGCTCTCGAACTCTTTGCCCATACTATTTTCATAGAAAACAAAGGTTGTTTCAAGCATTAAAATCATTTTTTATCATGATAAAATTAGAAATTATATGGTTAAAGTTGAAAATATTTGATAAAAATATGTTTTTTGCTGCATTTTTTACCTTTTAATTCACTTTTTTTTTTTCTAATTTAGAATATCTTTCTTGTATATAATTTTAGTTTATTTGAATGCAAAAAAATCGATTTTTTTATTTTTGCATACTAAAGTTAGAGACGTATTTTTTGCAGATATTTTAAAATCTTTAATATTTCAAGTTCTCTTTTACCATTCTCCCGCTATTTAAGTCCAATAGTGTATCGTATTAATTTCACAGAAAAAGTCCAATAGAGTACTATTTGTGAACTATATATAATTCAGAATGCATCTTTAAATTTGATTTTGATTTGTAGGTTAATTAGATGATGCTTAAGTGAACTAAGAACATAATTAACACTTTATTATTAGTCTCAAATAGGCTGTAATCAGTGTTATTGGGTAAACCTGCGTACATATTGGTTCAAAAAGAGTTATTTGTATCCTTTGGATATGAAAAGAATACTAATATTGCCCATATCTTTCTGCCGATATCATGAATGAATCAGATAAGAGTAAGAATATACCTTACCCATACTTGCTAAAAAGGGAGAAAAAAGGTGATAATATACTCTTATTCATGCTCTTATATGTTTACAAAATACATATTTTAAAATTAATTTATAGATTATATTATATTATATAATATTATTTGAGTTTTTTTCTAAAAAAATTGTAAACAAAAATGGTTTACTATTGTTTTGTAACAGTGAATCTATTATGACGTACCTGAATAATGAAACGTTTCAATTATATATTCTTTAACATGTTCAAAATTTTGGATTTAATTTTAGACGTTTATATATGATGTTCTAAAATTTAAATTTTTATGTGGGCAAATTATATTTTTTACAAAATATTATTTAGTAGTTGTATTTTATTAATGTTTATTGTAATTTAATATGTCAGCACTATCTAGCTTAATGCAATAGAGTTTAATCAGAAAAAATAAGTTAGTCTTAAAAATATGATTTGATAAGCTTAAATTGAATACAATTAAAGACATAAAGAAAGACATAAAGAAAGAAACTCCCAAAAAAATATAAGAAATATTATGAGAAATTACGCTTAATTTGAAAAGGCACACACGAATTTGCAAAAGCTAGATAGGACCTGAGTGGACAGGCATGCAAGTGATTTTTCATCCAATCTATAATTAAATTACTAATTAATTAGTACCACGACCCTAAGCATAAAAAATTACAAAACTTTTTCTTTCCAAATATATTTTTAAAAAAAGCTTCTCCAATTTGGGATATAATAAAGCTGTCCATCCCTTACCGTGACAAACGCCCGCCAAAAAAAAGGTTAAATAATGACATAACTTTATAAATGGAATATATATAATTAAAAGAATGGCTTTTAATTAATCTTGTCTTTCTTACGAGGAACAAAACATAGGTGTTTGGCAGATAACCATGACATTAATAATTTTAATATTAATTAATTTAATTTTTAATTAATAATTATAAATTAAATAGAGATCACTTAAAATTTTATTTTTTGTTTTTTAAAAAATAAAAAGAGAAACAACCAGGCCTACTCTGGAGTACCACATAGAGGCATGCATTAGGCCTGTACCTTATAATGTTATATTAATTAATTTAATTATTTGCCAAAATTTAATTTGTTCCTTGGCATACATATTTTGACTCCAATTACATGCATATTGTAATCCAACAAGCAACCTCACTACTTGGCTATAATTTTTTTCATTCTATGAATTTTAAGTGTAATTGATGTTAATAAAATGAAAAAGAGTTCGGTGATTAATTAGTATATCGTTGTTTTTGAAAGACAGAAGTTTTCCCTGCATTTCTATACCACTTCTTGTGGTTGAAAATTAAAATTTCGTCATTGATAAAAAAAATTAAAATCGTATTTTTTTAAATTTGATTTGAAGTCACCATTTACCTTTTTTGCATAAAACGGTGAACATCTCCTTCTCGCAAGGTTCCATATCCTTTGGCTTCCAGTTAAGTTTTGCATAAAATGATAAACTGTTACAAAAGGCCTGTTATGTGGTAGAGTGGTAATTTAAGTTTTTCAGTTACCATGTTGCTTAAAAAAGAAGCAAAAAGGGTTTCATATAAGCTTAACAAAAACGAATTTTGATCGAGAAAGTGGAAACATGGCAAGAATTTCAATCAACTAGGAAGGAAAGATTTGGTGAGCTCATGCAAATGAGAGGTGTTTCTCGAGAAAAAGTGGTACTGATGACTATATTAATTACACAAACAATCTTTCATGTTATTTCATCGTTGTCGATTTTGAAATCTCCTGTTTGAAATCTTTTGCAAGACAAAATGAACGTTCAACCATTGTCAATATTCTGTGGTAAAAATTTATAATGGGAGATTGCAAGAGTATTGTCAAAATATTTTTAGTCATCAAACTAGAACTAAAAGCAATAAGAAATATAATTTTCAATATTTAAAATGACTAAAACGTGCTTGTTTTGGGAATAACTATGTTACATAGTAGCATTTGTTAGGATTGTGGCTGAACTAAATTCTAGGCTTCATCTATCGCTTTAAATTTTTAAGTAGATTAATTTTTACTATTGTATCAAAGCAGCCCATAATTAAATAATCTGAATTTAATCTCACCGTTCTCATTTGTAAACTAATTAAATTGAATTAATCAAGCGTACGAGGAAAAAAAAACTTATGCAAGTTTCAAGTTCAATGAACTTTCACTTGAGTGAGCGTGTTAGAGAATGTAACTAAAACCAAATTCTAACTTTTAGATAATTGATTTCTGATCATACCATTTAGTTTAGTTAATTATAAAACTAATTTATTCCTTATGGATTAAAGTTAATTCTTCACAATATAGTGCTAATCATGTTACTCGACTTTTTGATAGTTGATACCAAGCACGCCATTATTGTTTAGCGTTGGCTTTTTTTGATTGCTCAATCATATTATTTCCTACCAATGAACTATAGTAGTTCACTTAGTGGACATAATTAATTTAGATCACTCTAGTTTCCAGACGAAAGTTGAATAATTTGTCCAAGAAAATAAAGAAAACGAACACAATGAAGCACTAATTGATCACGAAATAGATTAATAAATACCCCATTTAGGATAATCTAATATTATATGATCGACCCAAAATAGGAAAGATCATAACATTGGTCTAGACAAAGCAACTTCATAAGATATTGCCATCCACGATAATGATATAAGTCATTTTAGGGCTTTCCAAGTTCTTTGTTTATCATAATTAATTTGTGTTCAAGTCATCATTTGCTGCGGATAAATGTTTAATTATTTGTAAGTAGTGGAATTTTATGTTTATATAAAATTAAGTTCTTGTGTTTCTTGCCCTAGCTGGTGCCATTACTAGCTAGGGTTGTTCACTGTTAAGGCACCAATTAAAGACAGTAGCAAAGAAGACAAACTTTGCTCGTAATTACTTTTGTTGATGATTTTGTTGCTTGCTTAGACTTTAGGAGACACCTAGTCCATTTTAATTAGACTTCAAGAAAAGGTAATTAATAATGCTTAATCATATTGCACTAATGAATTTCTGGTTTTCTGCATACCGGTTGATGTCAAGAAATACCAATGCAAATTAACAATAAGATATGCCGTTTTGTTTTTTTCACGTATGATCGCTAAACTATATGATTTGTAATTTGAATGTAGTTGTTTTGAGTATTTATGTTTGAATTTTTTTTAAAGGGTATTCATTGTAATACGACTTTAAGATTTAGCAGATAACAAATAGTATATAAGATATAATAAGTTTTTGAATAATAAAAAAACACAGAGAGTGACATACTAAATGCTGAAAACATGTTAATTATACTCTTTCCAAACGAGATTAACAAATTGCAAAATTGAATTAAAAATTGGTGATTAAATAAAATATATAGAAAAAAAATCAATAATTATCAAGATAACATATAAAAACAATCATATTCTTATCAAATATAAGCTCATACACATCTTTAATAATACCTAAGTATTAAAAATGAAAAAAGGACTTCACTTTTCTTTTTTAATTTATCATCTAGATAATTTTCTAATACCTGACCAATTTGGATTTAACTCAAGTAAAATTCACATAAGTGAAAAGCGTTTTTATCAAGTTTTTTTAGAAGTATTTTTTATAAGTTTTTTTTACTTAAAGCTCGAACTTAAAACCTTTAATTAATGAAAAAAAAATTGTATCACTTTTTTTTATCAACAAATCTATATCACTTTATTACAACTTTTGGTAGTAAAAGGTTTCACTAGATAGATAAAAAAAAAATCCCCCACTAGATAAATAACCTAATTAATCAGGAGTACTTGGATGTAATTTGAATTGGTATTGTTTAAAATTTGACCTTTTGGTGGGCTTGGGTGTGTTTGTGTCATTTGTGTAATGGTGCAAGTTAGGCATGTTTTTGTTTGCCAATAACTTCATCATTTTAATAATATGCATATAAAATGAAATAAATGGGAACCGCACTTAGTCATAAAGTGGCAACTTTGATTGCATTGTTGGCTTACAACTTCAATACCCATGAAGAAGTCCGTTGCTTTCAGCAACTATGTGGAAATATAATTTGTTTACAAACCACAATTTCTAATAAATTATGCCAACAAAGTGGTAACCTACTGTGTGAAAATATAAATTTACTCACAATCACACATAAGAGTTCATTGATTGTGGCTACGTACCCTCTCCACCACACATTTTTAAACGTTCACTCTTACACATTCTGGAAATTTTTTGGGGGTAAATTTAGTCATATACTTTTTGATTTTACACTTTAGAATATGCACAATCCTATGTGCAATAATTTTTTTTTTCAGCCAACCAAATGGATCAATCTAAATGCTCAAATACATCTGGATATGCGCTCTCTCTCTTCCCTTAATTATAATTAACTACTTCAAATCAAATTAATTAATTAATTAATTATAGAAAAATGAGAAAATGTAAATATTCATAAACTCTCTTAAAGAAATATCTTAAAATTCGAGCTTAACCTCTCAGCCCACAACATATTGGGCGGTTGGACATTTTCATTTAAGGAGACGTCGATTCTGATACTATCTTAAAATTTGACCCAGCTCTTTAACAAAAAATTAAAGACATAAATATTTATCCTACACTTATAAGTCTTTTTATTTATTTTTTTGAAATATAAGTTTTTTTATTTTAAGATAAATATTTTATGACATTTGTAAACTTTCTTGATATGGAATACACTGTAAAATGTATAAGAAATATGATCATAATAAATTCTGATTGTCAATTATCACTAAAAGAAAACGGCCTCCTTGCGACTGAAAAAATTCGTCGCAAATAGGAGAAATTTGTCGCGTGATAGTTTTTGCGACGCATAATTGTCGCTAAAATTGTCAACAAGTGAAATAGCCAATTTGCGACGGATTGGTCGCAAAATATTGAGACGGATCCATCTCAAGATGTATTTGTATTTTTTTTCTTTTAAATTTTTTATTTTTAAATTATTTAATAATAATGAAAAAACCAAATAAAAATATTTGGCATCCGAATTAATTCAAAAGTATATTTAATATATAAAAATTAAATATCAAATGTATACAAAATTGCACTAATACATTTGTATGGTCTCTATAAATACAAATTTCCTTTCACTTTGATCTCCTAATACAAGCTATTGAACAACAAGCATGAGATATTTTTATTTTTTATGAATGTCCAGGTTAGGGTCTTCAAACTGAATTAATCTGTAGGGCCAACAACAAAATCTTGCTACCATTCCATAAATATTAACCTACCAATCAAGTATATTTGTATTTTGGATGGTTTGCGACGACATCGTTGCTAAAATAGCGACGCATTCCTCGCAATTTTACAATTTTGCGACAGATTTGTAGCTATTTTAGCAACGAATTCGTAGCAAAAATTAATGACAAATCAATATTCAAGAAAAAATCAATATTTATTGTACTAATTCTCAAATATTACGGTATATAGTTTTTCATTAAAAATATTCAAACTTTTTATCTAAATTGGTATCACAAATTAATTGCTTGTAATTAATTGCTAGAATGTTACCCTAATTAATTCAAAAATATAATTTCTAATTAAAATAAAAGAATCAAAACTTGGGTGATTGTTTAAGACATATAACGTTACAAACAATTAATTTTTTATATTAATGATAATTAAGAGCTTGAATATTTTTAAGGAAACAATGGTTTGGTTAATGTAAAATTATTTTTTGATGGTTTGCGACGAATCCCTGGCAATTTTACATTTATTGCGAGGAAGGTTTATTTGGTCGAAACTTTTTGCGACAAATTGCCATGTCGTCGCAAATTTTGTCGCAAACAATTTTTTTTAGACGAAACGTCTTTTGTCTCAAGTTTTTGATACGAATTCGTCGCAAAAAGTCAAACATACACTCCTTGCCCTTTTGCGATGAATTCGTCACAAGTTTTGGGTCGAAATTGTTCCGTCGCAAAACGATCATTTTCTTGTAGTGTCAGGTTCATTTTTTGCATAATCAAAACTAGCTCAAGCATTAATAGCAGCAAAAATCTATAAATAGTGATAAATAATGTGAAGCAGTCAACAACATAACCATAAAATGACTAAGATTCATTTTCGTAACAACATAACCTCTACTTGTAAAAACTAATTCAATACTGTTTACTGTAATCATCATTACAAGATATAATCATAATAATTCACTATTATGTTCACTACAGTTTAATGCATAATCCATCAACTATTATTGACATGGAGACAGGCCTGGGAAATCCGAACATAACAATTATTCGTGTTAATTTTATCATATGACTTATTGGATTGTTTTTAAGCGGTCAACTAACAGTCTAGCACAAACCATAACTAATAAGTTTTTTAAAAAACTATGTATTAATGATTAAATTTTTAAGGCAATTGAGCTAGAATTCGTAAAATTGACTAAGCTCAAATTAAAATCAGTTTTAATTCTATTAATATCAGTATGTGCATAAGCCCAACCGCATATTTCCACTATCCGCTGCAAAATCTGGATGGCAATGACTGAAATGCTTCCAGGCCTCGGCATCAAAAGGATGTCGCATCATGCCATCCTCTTGTGTGTGCCCCTCATGTGACCCGCAGTAGCCTCTGATGCATACAGCCGCTGCAACCATTGGGTGATAGGCAAGTAGAACATGCATGAATGCGGCACGGAATGCCGCTTTCCAATTTTATATCTTGGGTGGCAACAAAATTTGCAAGAAGGGTATCCCTCATCCTGATGCCAAAAAATCATGCAGCCATTTTTGCAGCAGTCTATCTTTTTGACTAGCAAATCAAGCCCCTCAACCAATTTCTTCATGTTGTACATGCTATTAGGTAATGTTGTTTCTGGGGGTGAACACCAACGAGACCACTCTGAAACTAAGTTGCATGCTCTCTCAGGTATGTTGAATTGTGCTTTGATATTTAAAAGCGTCGTGGCTGCTACAAGTTGACTAACCTCACATCCCGGATATAATGGTCGTAGAGGCCAACATATCGAACAACTTTTGTGCCTCTGGATTGGGATCCTCCTCCAAGTAATTCGTCGCATCTTCCACATTAGGGAACACTGAAGGGCCTGCCACATCGAATACCATCTGGTGCATCTGACCATAACGTGGTTGACTGTACTGCATGTTCTCATGACGTTCGTTTTTAATGTGAACATCGTTACTGCTACTGCCTTCGAATTGTATGGACTCTTGCAAAGCCATTTGATACATAACGTTTGTCTCCCCTTGACAAACCCATTGTTGATAATTAGGCACAAAACCACGACTATACAAGTGTTCTAATGACGTTGGGGTGTAAGAGCCTTTTGTTGCCACACCTCTTGCATGGACAACGTATTTGCAGATTTTCGTTGTTCAAATCCAGCATTGACTGGAAAAACTCAACAAATTGCTCCACCCCAGCCATGAATTCATCTGTTAAAAATCCATTCAAATTATGTAAATACATCCACTCACGCATTTTGCTATAGTTTCGATAACACAAATTATATAATTCTTCATTACTACCGCATATGCATAACAAGCACCATTAGAAATATATATAATATATCAACATCTACATATATAATCTTAATTACACTAAAAATAAATTCAACTCTACACCAACAACATGTCTATGAAAACTCATTAAAGAACCCATAATAACAACAAAACAAACAAAAAACAAACCAATCAATTAAACAATAACACAAAAACTATTGAAATATTGAATTTTTATAGAAAATAGACTTACAAATTCAATATGACCTCCAACTTGGCCCAAAACACTTCAGCTTGCTGCCTACAAACCCCTGTGCATTTTGTTTTTCAAGTGTTTTCCGAATGTTCCTTCAGTAGTCAAGCCTTGTATATATAGGCCAAAACTCTTGCGACGGAAAAAAGTGGTCGCATTTTTTGCGATGAATTCATCGCTAAATCGTCTCAAAATTGCGACGACTAGCCAATCCGTCGCAAATGGACGGGGCGGTTTGCCACCAAAAAACTACGACCCCACATGTTGTCGTAAATGAGGCGGGAAAATTCCCGCCAACGTTTTGCTACAAACAATTTGGTCGCAATTCTTGCGACGAACATATTTTTGGTCGCTTAGCCCATTATTGCGATGACAATGCATTCGTCGCAATTGTTTTGTGACAAATTCGTTGCAAAAAAGTCAAACATTCGATCCCGCTTTTTTGCGACAAATTCGTCTCAATTTTTGCATCCAAAATGTTCCGTTGCAAAAAAGGGCGTTTTCTTGTAGTGGATTTAGAACAATACTTTCCCAAAAGTTCGAGCCTCAGAACAATCTCGAATAGCATGTAAACAGAATCTTCGGCAGCATTGCAACGTTTGCAAGAATATTTAGCAGCAACTTCATTAGCAACGGACAGAATACCACGCCCCAACGGGGAAATATGAATTACACTTTTCAACGAACTATAGATCTGTCGAAATTTTGTATTTTTGGCGATCTTGTCAAAGAAGTAGTTACTAACAAAAAATAAGTACGCCAAATTGTTGACCTCTTATGGTGGTTGAAGATCAGTGATTTGTGAGAGTGTTGGTAAAAAAAAAAAAAAGATCTTGGAAAAATATTTTCAAATAAATATATTATTTTTTTTCCTTATCATTGTTTAGTATTAAGAGTTAATTGTTTCAAAATACAGTAGATTTAAAAGCGACAATTGTTTTAATTCAATTTAGTTGTTTCAGTATATTTTTTTTCAATACTTGTTTGGGTTAATTGAAAGATTTTTTTATAGTTATATTTGCAAGATTTAAGTGGTTAAAAATGCTTAAATTAATCTTCAAGAAACAATAGCATTTGTGTATTAAATTACTTAGTCTTTCAAGAAAAAATAGAATAATGTCAATAACATTCAATATATACTAGTTTAGGATTTGGAGTTTAAAGTATAGAGTTTAGAATATAACATATAGACGTTACAAGTATTTTAATCAACTTTATGGTATATAGTTTTAGGGTATAGAATATGAGGTATATAGTTTAGTTATAGCGTTTGGGGCAAAACCTATAGTATATTGCAATTTACAAAAACTTTAATCAAGTTTAAGATATAGAGTTTAGTGTATAGAATAAAAAGTGTATTGTCTAGAATATAGCATATAAGTTGCATAGTTTAAACTATAGACTATAGTATATAAAAACTAAGGTATATTGTTTAGGATATAGACTATGTAGTTTAATCGAGTTTAAGGTATAACATATAAGGTTTAAACTATAGAGTTTAAGGTATATTAAGAGATTTGTTGTTCACACATCTTAGCATGAAAATATTTTATAAATTATATTATATATAAATTGAATTTAATCAAACTGAGTCATGAATGAGTCTTTACTGAGTTGGATAAGCATATTGTTGTATGTGGACTATCGTACTGCCATTGTTTACTCACGAAGTTAGTAGAATAAGCATATCATTGGCAACTCAAAAAATTCATAGTATATTTTTTATTGTAACTAGTAAAATAAATTGGTCCAAATCACTGACCTTTTTTTTTTAAACGGAAAACCACAAGAATTAATAACTATAATAGAGATATCACAACTAAATTGACACCCCTATTATAATGTTTCAACCCTTGTGCTATGTATTATTAAATAAAAAAGAAGATGGACATAAAGCTGTTTATTGCCGAAACACAAAAAGCAAAAAAGACCACCACTATAGAAAGTGGTATCTTTCAACTCTGTTTAAATCGTCATAGATAAGATTGCCACAGAAGTTTGGGAAAGGCTCCCACCACGTGACTTGGTCCAAAGAACGACCGTGGTTTGCTAACTTGTCTGCCACTCCATTACCTTCTCTACAAATGCGCGATACCTCAACCTACATCTCTATGAACAACTTTAGACACTGCAACCATTCAGTATGAAGTTTCCATGGAACCGAAACAGATTTGGTTTTGAACAAGTGAACAACATAGGCCGAGTCGCTTTCAAGCCATAGATTAATCCATCCCATATCCCTAGCTTTTTAGATAGCAAAAATTGCTGCTTGGAGATCACCAATAAACGCCGACTCTTGTCCAATAGGAAATACAAAGCGGCCCATGGGAAAACCAGATGAGTTTCAGAAAATACCTGCAGCAGCCGATCCATGTGTTACCGAAGACCCGTCAGTGTTCGCTTTGACCCAACCCGAATGTGGTGGTTGCTAGCGTACATGAATGGCTTTGGGTGCCAAGGATGGCCTTCCAACAATATGTAATTGTTTCAAAATATGCAAATCGGCCATTGAATTGTGCATAGTGCCAACCTTGAAGAATTCCGCTTCCGAATAGATTCCCAAATTTTACGCAAGAATAAGTGAATAAAGGCACAGAGTCCTCAAAGACTGACAGATTTATAGTTTTCCACAATAGCCAGACCGTAGAGACTAATGCCATTCGCCAATAAGATTTGATTTGTGAACTAAAGTTCACAGTAACCGCATATTCAAAGAGCTCCTGCAGAGAACTAAATGAGCGAAAAGTGAGGCAAAAAAGACTCGAAATAGCAACCCATACCGCATTAGCAAATCGGCAATGAATGAACAAGTGAGGGATGGATTCAGTGGATGCACAACAAAGGCGACACATGAAGGGCAAATGGAAACCACGTGAAATTAGCATTTCCTCTGTAGCAAGTCCTCCAATAATAGCCTTGCAATATATCAGTGATCTGGAAGGCGGAATGTAGTTGTCCCAAAGGAAAAGATGCCAGGGCATTCTCAAACCTTCCGGAAGCAAGAAGTGATAATTGCCTTCGTTGACGCACTACCATCAACAGAGCGGACCCAACACAATTTTTTCGAGCTACCAGGCAAGAGTTTAATGCAATTGAGCTGATTCATAAGAGTTGGGAAAGATAAAAGCAGGAGCCAAGGGATTTTCCATTCCCCATCTTCATGGAAATCCCTGATGTTGCCATCGAGGAACCTGGAAGTGTTAAGTCGCTGTGCCAGTGCTGGAATAATCCATCTCCCATGCCGAAAGCTCAACGAACTCTGTTCCCCCACAAGCCAAATAGAATCTTCTAGTATGTTAGAGAAGGGTAGCCGAATTGAAGACCAAATAGATGGTCCTAAATATAGTAGTTTCGGAAGTCCCTTAGCATTAAGACAACGCCAGGAGAAAACAGAACTGGCAAAAGACTTGCCTTCGATAATACGCCAAGCGAATTTCCATAGAAGGGACTCATTTAAAGTCTTCAAATCTTTCAAGCCTAAACCCCCTTCAGATATTGGTAAACAACAAATTCGTCATGGTACAGAGACAAGCCGGCGGGATAATATGGAGCCAGTCCACAATATTTTTTTTATGCTTTTTCCCATATACTTGAGAAGACTACGAGGCCACCTGTAAACATTGAAAGAGTGTAGTAGGGAGCTTACAATCACAGAGTTTATGAGACATACCCGACTCGCTTGGGAGAGACAGTCACCCTTCCATTTGGCAAATTTAGAAATAATTCCGTCGGCGGTACTTTGAAGCCACTGGGGCCGAGGAGCGCCAACAAAGATAAGGACTCCCAAATACGTGAAAGGCCAATTTCCCAAGACATACCTTCAATTGCATCTTTCTGAGCTGTAGAATGTTGCTTCCAAAGAAGATGTTGGATTTCTCCAAACTAACCCTTTGTCCTGATAGGCGACCAAAAAGCTCGAAGGCACGGTTTAGAGCCTCTAAATTAGAAGCAGAGGCTTTACAAAAAATTAATATGTCATCTGCATATAGAAGATGTGATGGGAAAACATATTGTCCATGACTGATACGAACAAATGCACCAGCAGCCACTAATGATATCAAATATCGGCTAAAAAAATCTTCAGCAAGACAAAAGAGTAGTGGAGAAAGAGGGTCACCTTGTCTCACTCCGCGGGTGACCGAGAAGTATCCGCATGGGGATCCATTAAAAATCATAGAAAGTCTGGCTGACTGAAAACTAATCTCAATCCACTTGAGGAACTTAGTGTCAAAGCCAAAGGCCTCCAAGACCGCCAGGAGAAAGTCCCATTCGACAGTATCGAAAGCCTTTCTAATATCAATCTTCAAAGCCATGTTCCCTCCATAAGACTTCTTCTCTAAAAGATTAACTCCCTCAGAGGCTAATGCTAGGCAGTCGGAGATTTGACGACCCTTAAGAAAGCCAAATTGATTGGGGCTGATAATGCGAGTTGTAATTACCGAAAGCCTGTCTGTCAAAATTGGAGTAATAATTTTGAAGACAAAATTACTCAAGACAATTGGCCAAAAAGATGACATCTCATTCGCCTCCGGGTGCTTAGGAATTAAAATTAAGTTGCTCGAATTAAGGCCAGAAGATATATAGTCATTCTGGAAAAAAATACCTTACAGCTGCATATACGTCTGCATTAACCACATCCCAAAAGGCTTTAAAAAATAGATCAGACAATCCATCTGGGCCAGGAGCGTTCTCTGCATCCATTGTAAATACCGTCTTTTTAATTTCCTCTGGCGTGGGAGTGGACAATAAGCTATCATTCTCCAAAGTTGTAACAAGGTTTGGAATAAACTCCCTTACAATAGGCAAGTCCCTAGAGTGGGATTCTGCAGAGGAGAATAAAGTAGTAAAGTATTCCACAGCATGATTTCGCAGCGTGTCCTGCTCATATTGAAGTTGACCGTCAATAAGCAATGCAGAGACAGAACGCGAAGCCTTCCGGCGGACAATAGAGGCATGATAAAATGCTGTGTTTCTGTCTCCGCTCTGAAGCCATAGTGCTCTACTTTTGCTCTTAAGGAGGAGCTCTTTCTCAAGAAGGTGTTTTTCCAAGATAGAACGCGTCTCCAACACTTTTAAATTCAGTGATTCAGAGAGGCCAATAGATGTAATCTCCTCCTGAATTTTATCCAATTCAGACTGTGCGTTTGATATATTTTGGTCCACATTGCCAAAAACATGTGCATTCCAATATTTTAAAGAATGTTTCAGCTGCCGAAGTTTGCCAGATAAAACAGCCATGGGATTACCGAAGACAGAAATGGAGCTCCAGTTATCTGAGACAAGCTTCTTGAGGCCATCATAGGTTAGCCACATGGGCTGGAGCTTGAATGGAGGTCAACCAAATGATAACCCCTGTGAGCAACAAAATAAAATAGGGCAGTGATCAGAGTTATGACGTGCCAAAACTGAACAAGATACCTGATTCCAAGGAGTCATGAAATCATTAGAGCACATCACTCTGTCCAATCTATGTTGAAGTCTGTCAGCAAATCAGCAATAGAAACACGGAATAATGGAGAGAAAACAATCACACACAAGAAAAACACAGAATTTACGTGGTTCGATCAATGTGATCTACGTCCACGGACAGAGAGAGCGAGCAATTCTATTATTCACAATGAAATTCGACCAAAAGGTTATAAGAGTTTCCAAACCACCTATTTATATGTATACAATGTTTACTAGGCAAAATAACCAACCCTAAGCCCTAATTCACATCATAGACACCTCCAGAATTAAGACACGGTTAGGACTGCATAAGACACAGTCGTGGCTTGCATTACATGGAAAAATCCGTGTCTGTGTAATTGTGCGACAATAAGGTGGATTTAGACGGGCAAAGACATGGCTGTGGGATAGGTCGTGTCCTGCCAGACTTCGTCCGTTTTCGTTCCAGTGCATGACACGGACAACAACATGGCTTGGCTCCTTAGGACACGGTTTGTACACGTCTGTGTACCATCAAACTTAACCCAAAACGCCTCCAATCTTCATCAATCTATCTCTAACTCATTTTGCCTAAAAATAACACTCAAGGGACTTCAACTCTTCTTCAAGAAAAATCAATTCAATTCAACA
>CAODLS010639738.1:0-11554 GCA_948243855.1 Flueggea neowawraea | reverse complement strand
GTGTGTAAATACATTAAAATTTTCATTGTGTAATGTGCATTATTTCTTTAATTTTTGATCATATGAAGTAGGAATTCAGTTGTGGTCATATGTTCCGAATAGGCACCCTTGTATACTAAATATCTGCATCACAATTCTTGTTAGCTCCAAATTTGAGCTAACAGTTATATATGCATTTGTGTGGTGAAATATTAATCATTAAATCGTTGGATTATGAGATGAAATACTGCAAACTAACTTAAAATATAAACATACTTAAGATGTTATTTGTATATATGACAATAAATTTACTCACTTGTTAATTCTTATATGATTTGTGTTACTAATTCATCTACTCATAATAAGATTTTTAACACGTATTACTTTAAAAAATAAAATTTGTACGTTTAGAGACGATTTTTTGTCATCGAATTATCTTTAGTGACAATTGCTTTTCGTTGCCAATATCAGTAGAGTTACTTAATTTTGACTATTTTTACTTAATTGTTGGAAATTTTGTAAAAGGTAAAAATAATCAAGTAAAAGTTTCAAAAATTAAGTAAAAGGTAATTGAATTAATTAATTCACCAGTTACTATTTTTTACCTTTACATAAATTTGGATAATTCTATAAAAGATAAAAAATTAGGTAAAAGTTTCTAATATTAAGTAAAAGGTTAATAAATTAAGTAATTCTCCAATTACTTAATTTTGGTTACTTTTACTTAGTTTTTGAAAATTTTGTGAAAAGTAAAAGAATTAAGTAAAAGTTAATTACATTAAGTAACTCACATGTTATCTAATTTTGTTGTCTTTCACTCAATTTTAAAATTTTTTGTAAAAGGTATAAAAAATAAGTAAAAGTTCCTACCATTTAGTAAAAGTTCATTAAATTAAGTAACCTACCTTTTACTTAATTTGTACTATTTTTACCTAATTTTACAAAATTATGTAAATAGTAAAAAAATTAAGTAAAAGTATGTAACATTTAGTAAAAGGTAACTAAATTTAGTAATCCACATTTTACTTAATTTGTTTCTCTTTTAAGTAATTTTTCCAAATTATGTAAAATATCAAAAAATTAAGTAAAAGCTTTTACTATTTAATAAAAGGTATTTAAATTCAGTAACTCACCAGTTACATAACTATTTTTTCTTTTACTTATTTTTATGCAATTCAGTAAAAGAAAAAAATATTATGTAAAAATTAACAAAATTAAATTAAAGATCATCAAATTAAGTAAGCCGTCAGTTACCAAATTTTCATTTCGCTTTTACTTAATATTTCAAAATTGTTTAAAAGCTAAAAATATTAAGTAAAAGTTTCTGTAACTAAGTAAAAGTACTAAAAATTATGTAATTTGTCAGTTACTTAATTTTTTTCTCTTTTACTTAATTATACAAAATTTGGTAACAAATCATCAAATTAAGTAAAGGTCTTTAAATTATATAAAATTTCAAAAAATTAAGTAACTTGTCAGTTACTTAATTCGTAAAAATTCTGTAAACGATAAAAACCATTAAGTAAAAGATGTCAAACATTATGTAAAAGAGAAAATTATTAAGTAACTGATAAGTTACTTAATTTCTATAACTTTTATTTAGTTTGTTTAAATTTAGTGACGGAAGGAGTATACTCCTTATGAAATGAATGGCTTGGATTGATTGTCACTACAAGAAAAAGGCCAAATTGCGACGAACGAAATTCCTCGCAAAACAAGGACTTTCGTCGCAGGTTGTTTTCGCGACTAAAGTTTGTCGCAAGAAATCTCGTTGCAAGAGTTTTTGTGCGACAATTTAGTCGCAAAATTAAGCTTTCGTCGCAATCTTGGGGACAAGTTAACCAACCATGTTGAGACGAATTCGTCACAAAGTTTTGAGCCAATTTGACGCAACAGCTTCCGACAAATTGGCCGCAGCTTCTTGCGACCAACTTGTCGCAACAGGAATTTTGTATAGAATTTTAATTTAGTTTATTGTATTTATTATTATTAATTTATCTAATAAAAATGAAAAAGCTATATGAAAATATTTGACATCTTAATTAATTCAAAAATATATTTAATATTTAAATGTTCAAGAATATTAAAAATATTTAATATTTATGAACTCTAAAATTCAATAACTACATAAACCTATCTAATTAGTCTTTCCATCGAATTTTGATCTCGGCTTGTAACACTTTTCTGCCATGAACTCGTATTGTGAATGACATGAAGGATGTTATTGTACTGCCTAATAGCCTGCTTCCTTGACATCTCTCAACTAGGCTCGAACCTATAAAAAAATTAATAATTATGTACACATATTGAATTTATTTTATACAAGGAATTTAGATAAAAAGAATTAGGGAACGAAATTACAATAAATTTCAGAAAAATTAATATACATAAGTACTATAAATTCATCACAACATTTTGCAATTTCCAAGCTAGAATAGTACCTAAATATTGTGAAGCAACTTCCAAGCTAGAATAGTAACTTAGAAGTAAATGGAATTACGGCAATCATTGAACTCTTCTCATATGCCAGCCAAATTGAAAAAATAACTCAGGTAATATACCAAGAAGTGCAATATAAATTCTCCGCCCCCGCGAGAGACATAAGTAGTACTTTTGACATATGGAATTGAAGAAGAATGATGCACCCATAAACAGAATTCCCAATTGAGAGATTGCAGAGAAAATGCTAAAACACAAAGCAGAAATACATAAGATGAATTTGCACATCCTTTAGTTTTAAACATGCAGTCTTTCTTAGAGGTGTCAAAATGGGTCACGACACGTGTAACACACAAAATTAGCCGATTAGGGTTGGGTTTAAACGGATTCATGTCATAAACAGGCCGTGCTAACCTGCTAACTTGTTTATAAATTTCTATACTTTTATTATATATATCTGTGTGTGTAAAATTGTATGAACTTAGTATTTTTGGATCTTTATTTGCGTATAAACTTTGAACATGTTATTTGAATTTTTTTTGTGTGAATTTTAATTGCATTTTTTTTGAATTGTGTTGGAATGTTAAATGGGTTAAATTGATTTTAAACGGGTTAAATGAGTCGTGTGTAATTGTTGTACATGTTAAATGAGTTAAACATGTCGTGTTAATTTTAATAAAAAACACAACCTATTTAATTAAATGGGTTACTCATGTTCATGTAGTGTCAACCCATTTAATGAACGGGTCATGTTCGTATTGTTCTTAATCGTGTCACCAAGGTGGGTCGATACAACACAAACCCGACACGAGAACACGTTTTCACACCCCTAGTCTTTCTGTGAATGGCCAAATCTTGTGCACTTGAAATATTGCGGCCTCCCTTTATGCCAACAGTCTTTCTCTTCATGACCGCACTTCTTACAATGAACACATTGAGGAATTTTTCCTTTTCTCTTTGACGATGAAGCCTTGGCTAAATTAGTTCACTCTATCGTCTTTTCAGTTTCCTTCTTTCTCACAACTCTTCTTTGCTCCTGAGCTTGCAAAGCATTAATTAGTTCTAGCAGTGTTATTTGACTGATGTCCCTTGAATCTTCAAGAGATGAGATTTTTTCCTCAAATCTTTCAGGCAAGCTTATGAAGACTTTCTCTACAATCTTGCTATTAGGTAGTTCCTCTCCCATATGTCTGATATTGTTTACCATTGACATCAATCTGTCAGAAAATTATTGTATTGTTTCCTTTTCATTTATCTTAAGAATCTCAAAATCTCTTTTGAGATTTAACGCTTGCATCCATCGTATTATATTGTTGCCTTCATCTCCTTCAATACATCTCATGCCTCCTTAGCTGTTTCACAAGTTATAATTCTTTTCAAAATCTATTCTGAAACTACAACGTGGATTTGAGATAAAGCTCTGAGAGCTTTGGCCTCTTCTTCTTCATGAATTCTTATTTAATTGAGTGTTGGATCATTTCCTAGAGCTGGTACTTGTCTTTCAGTTTCAACATACTACCATAAAGCTAGATCTCTTAAGTGAGCTTTCATTTTAATTAGCCAAACTTGATAATTTTGGCCATTGAAAACTGGGGGTGAAAACGATGAAGTGTTGGTGGAAACCATAGGGATTTTTTCAATAAAAGGAATCACTCAAAGGTCCTTTAAGATTGTTGAGGGCTCTAATGCCAATTGTAGGAATTTTTTAGGGAGAAAACTATTGTTGATAGCACACAAAGAAATTAGTGTCTACTCATATTTCTTGATTGAATGAAACAACCTTTATATTGGCTTCACATAAAACTAACAAGTTTAATTAAAGGAGAAATAGTTGGCAATTAAATCTAACTATAACCTAGAAAATTAAGGAATTTAAAAACATGTGACAAAGACCAAGTTTAGAGATTTTAACCGCTGTAATTTTTGAATCATTCTCCAACAATAGTTGACATCACAATAGTTACTTATGTTGTGAGAATACAAGCAGAATCCTTGTTTGGTATCTTCATGCTCATCTGAAAGGATCCAGAAGAGTAGTTTTTGAGCGACCCATATCCTGATCCTGCAACACAACAAACAAAAAAAGTAGCTAGCAATTAATTAAACATGATTATTAGTGTGTGATTACAAATTAAGAGAAAAAATAGCTGAAAACTGGTCCATGGAAAGTTGAACCTCTCTACTTTGATTAAAAAAGTTGATATTATTGGGTTCATACAGGATGTGATAGTTTTGCGCAGAAGAAACACCATCATCAGCAGCACCAATGGCACATCCAGCAGCCACCAGGAACATAAAGACAGCAGCATTAAATAGTAGGAAACTCATTGTGAGAAAGCTTGTGAATATAATTCAAAACCATGAAAATTATTCTGACGTTAATTTGTTATGTTCTGTTGGTGTCTATATGGAAGAATAATGACTCCTATATAAGATAAGACGATGCAAATGTTAATGTTATAGTCTCATGATTGGTCATGATTTTCATGTTCAGCATAGATATCATACTGACACGACCAATATCTTCTTTTCTTCCTTTTTAAGGATTTTTTTTTCCTTTCTCAACCAACAGACAATATTATGTGTGGTTTATTAACTTGTATACATTTATTGGTGTAATCTCTTGAGTTTAATGTTGTTCAGAAGATTAGATGTGATTATATGCATGAAATCAATCTATCATGGAATATTGATGAATCTCCACGTCAAAAATCCATATAATTATTTCCTTTTATTCTATAGATTGAGCAATTCCGCGTCACGGTAAATGTTCAATTCACTAAACCATTAGATTCATAATCTTCCTAATCAGAAAATGATTTTCTAAACAAATCGGTGATAAATGAGGTAGTCGATATAGAACTTCTGGTCTTTAAAGGCTAGCCTGAGATTTATTTTTCTTTTGGTGTTGGTTTATATATACTTCATACACACACATTGCCTTCGCGTTTTGTTTGCAACGAAAGAAAGCAAGGTTTATGACAAGGTTCCGCTGTTTGGATCACGCAATTTTATTCTTTTAATTATCCTAATCACTATCAAACCACAAACCAAATAACTGAAATCTTATGATTCAGTTTCATCGTACTTGGACGCGGTTCCGGTTCAATCTTTTATAATAAAAAAAATACAAGTCAGGATAAATAGTAAAAACGCATCACTAATTTAATTAGGTTCCTAATAGCAAATCCAATTTAGACTAAACATCACTACATCAGCATTTTATTTCATCAAATACAGTCGCTAGTCAAATTACTATGCATTTATATAGTTCAATGCATCAGCGTACATGCAAAAGCAATATGTACTTT
The DNA here is from genome assembly GCA_948243855.1 of Flueggea neowawraea. Taxonomy (NCBI): domain Eukaryota; kingdom Viridiplantae; phylum Streptophyta; class Magnoliopsida; order Malpighiales; family Phyllanthaceae; genus Flueggea; species Flueggea neowawraea. Next base: position 5,825 of record CAODLS010639738.1, on the reverse strand, counting down.
TTCACAAAGATACGCATGACAAACCCTGATCCTTAATTTACAAAATGATCTCGCTAACTGTAGTTCATCCACAAGCTGGATATCTTTTTCCTGCTACACCACCACACATAAACATTAATCCCAACTGTTGACACTATAAAACATTACTAACCTTTGAGTAGTAAAAGACGAAACTCGATGACTAATCCATGCTTAATCCATGTTATGTCCTCAACTGTGAATCTGAATCTGCCAATTCAATTTTTTGGGTTGGGCTTAAGTAATTAGGTTACATGTATATATTGACAATGATAATAAAGTAAACTGTATTTTATTTACTGGTTTGTGATATTATGAACATGAGTATAGTTATGGAAAAGAATCCTTCTTTATAATTCAGATGAATATAAGATCTAGCTATATCTAGAACTACTACTCTAAATAAACAACTGGTCCAACAAACCAAACTAAGGCTCATTGCTTTTGCATTCTGGATTACCATTAGGATATCTTGCTTTATCAGTGCAATAATCATAACTCAAATACTTGCTTCTCACAACTTCATAAGCTTCATTCTGTGCAGCATCAAGGTTCCAATACTTGGCTTCATTCCACCAATAATTGGAGGAGTAACAATCTTCATCACACAGGTTCTGAGATTGGCAACCTTCGACTCCAAATCCTTGGTAGTTGGCTCTGAAGGGTGCTTGAGGCCAGTCTGGTAATTTGTTGGTCCGGCACGACCAGTTTGCTTCCCATATAGTACCTTCTATTCTCATTGGTTGCCATGGATAACTTACCCCTATATTATTGTTGCTCTTGAACACCCTGATTGGGGTGTTGTCCACGAAGAACCTGTAAAAGACGTACATACATATTATATTTTGAATTAACTCAAGAATGCAAGATTAACAAAAACTTTGAAAGCCGTATTCACAAAATTAAACCAGCTACCTTTTCGTATATTTGTGTTATACTTACACTGCTTGATGCTGATTCCACAAAATTTGGTAGGTGTGGAAATCAACTGTGGGATCAAACCAAAGAGACTTTTTGTTCTCTCCCTCCAACTCCATTTGCGAACACATTAGTCTGTAAATGGTACGGTAGTCCGTTGCCTCCGTAGAACTCGAAGTCCAGCTCGTCGTGTTTATCGCTATATGATTTTAACTGCATAATTAAACCGCCAATTATATGTGTAAATTATCATTGTTTTACTGCTTTTAATTTATTAATTCAAAACATTCTAAATAGTTCATAGTTGACATCATAACGGTTAATCACTTACGTAGAATGTTGTGAGAATACAACTTGAATCCTTGTTTGGTATCTTGATTCTCATCTGAAAAAATCCTGAAGAGTAGTTGTTGATTGACCCAAATCCTTATCCTGCAATACACCACAAGAAATTAAGTATGCATGTTATAGCAATTACAGATGTTAATTAATGAGTAATTACAAATTAAGAAGAAAAAGACATATACCTGAATACTGGTCCAGTGAAAGTTGAACTTCCTTAGTTTGATTAAAGAATTCCACATTATTGGGTCCACACAAGATGCTATAATTTTGTGCAAAAGGAACATCATCATCAGCAACAACACCAATGGCAAGTCCTGCAGCCACCAAGAATATAAAGACAACAACACCAAATAGATTGGAACTGATCATCGTGAGAAAACGTGTGATATCGAAGACCATGAAAATTATTCTGAGGTTTTTAATTTGTTATGGAATTTTGTTCTGTTGGTACTTATATATATAGGCACAGAATGGTTGCTATATAGGAAATCTCCGAATAATTCCAAGTAGTTGGACAGTTGTGAAGTTCCGACAAGAAAATGATGCAAACAATGTTATGGTCTCATGATTGATCATGATTTTCATGTTCATCGTTGGTAGTGATAAGCCCAATATTATCTTCTTTTCCTTTAGGATTTTGATTTTCCTTTCTCAACCGACCGACAATTGTGTGTGTGGTTTATTAACTTGTATTCATTTATTGGTTTAATCTCTTGACTTCATGATGTTCAGAAAAATTAGATGTGATTATTTATATGAAATCAATCTATCATTGAATGTTGATGAATTTCCACGTCAAGAAATTCTTTCTCATTGATTTTCTATATTTTAGATTCGTATCGTAAATGTTCCTAATCAGAGAAATATTTTCTAAAAAATCTGCGATAACAGCAGATATGGAACTTGTGTTTTCTTGCAAGGAAAGAAAGCGCACGAATAGTCCGCAGATGCGATTTTTTTTTCGCAGATTTAGATATTTTTTAGAATAATTCATTAGTCCAATTCGATGAGTTCGGATTGGATTCATAAAAAAAATTGCAAGCAAGAGAAAACAAAATTTAATTAACAACTCAAAATACATAATAAAAACGTATCACTGAATTACTTAGGTTCCTAATAGCGAATCCAATTTACACCAAATTTAATGTGTTAATTCAATGTGGATTTACGGAGTTGAATGCGTCATTGCATGCCCAAAATCAATATATACTTTTGACAAAGGGTTTCAATTGTCTACTTATCTTAATTCTTCGTAATATTCAAAATGATATCACCAACTAACTTTATATAGTTCATTGACAAACTCGATATTTTTCCTGTACGCTGAAACATTAATCCCCAAGTTCAGTTGATATGTTGTAACTTCTGAACTAACAATCCACTCTGCTTAAATCTATGATTTTTTTTCAGTTAATCGAACTTAAAATAGATTATGAGGCACAACTTAAATCCAGCTGCAGCCATACTGGTATCAGCCAAGAATGGAGGACACTTGGTTTAAAAACAAAACCAATGTTGGGCGCAGACATTGGGCCTTGTTGCGGGAGAGACGTGTCGTAATGGGTGTGTGACTATGGGTCACAAGTGACTTTGTTGTGGTTCAAACAAGTGCTAATTACGTGGTAATCATCCAAACTTTGTAAAATTTATTCTCTAGGACGACTTACGTATATTACACATGGACGCGCATCACTGTTTCGAATTTACAGTGCGATATTTCAAATTACATAAAATCTTATTTATATGTCGTTGAAATTTTTTGTATTTGTACATTCAAGGCATCTTATTTACATATTGTATATATTGTCAATATCTTGTGTTTATATGTTGTTTATATGTTAAAAATAATATATAAATAAAATATCAACAACATATAAATTACATATAAAAAAATTTAAAAAAACATGTAAAATGTACAGATTCTAACACAAATTCTAAACAAATTTTAAACAACATATAAATAAATCTGTGAATTTGTAATATTGATTAGTGATCTGTATGTTCAAAATTTAGAAAGTAGGCTGTGTGAATATGTAATTAATATTTTTGAGCTCCGTAAATTTGTAACCAGCCCTTCAAACAATAGACATACGAGCAATGCTAAGAACACTATCTTAGAACACACTCTCTCTTATTGGTCACTTTTTTTATGAAAGATGAGAGAGAAATATGGAGAGATGAGAAAGAAAATGAGAGAAAATAAATTATTTATTAAGTAAGAAAAAATGAAAGAGATAAATAAAAAATGTTAAAAAAATTTAAAAAGTGAGCAATAAAAGAGAGGGTGTCATAAAAAAATATTGTAAGAGGGTATTTTTAATATTCCTCATAAACATATTGTGGAGCTCAATTATTTTAATTCATTTATTGTCATTGTTATTAGTAATTAATTGGTTCACAGTTCACACCCACAACCACAGTTCAGCCTTCAGTTCGGTCGGTGGTTACAATCATATCAACATGTCTTCAGACTTTACTGCACTTAAACCCTGGGAATTTTCGAAATCGTGTTGCACTGCTATCTGCTGATATTTAAAGCTTTCAACTCGGACCCTTTTCATATACTTGACCGGCAAGATGACTCTACGGATAAACTTAGGCTTAGGACAAACACTTGGCTTTAATCAACAGATAGATTGATTCTATGGTCTGTGCCTACAATGCATGCGGATATTATATAAGCACCAGCTAATTACTATCGACACAATGAATCTTTTTTTTTTAAAATCAACTTAAACAAAGACTTGCGACGGCTGGAACCAACAGCACAACATTTGATAAAAAGGACAAAGACAAGATATATAATAATCTTGCTAACTCGATTTACTCACACATCAACAAAGTTGTCTGTTGCAACCCAGATTATTATTATTATATAATTTTTAACTTCCAAAAGAATGGGTCAAGATTTAACACACAGAATATAAATATACATCTTTTATCTTTATGGGTTGGTTCTTATATAATTATTAATTGTAATGTGTTTGACATAAAAACTCCTCTCACAAATTCACATTTTATGCATTAAAATAATTATAACATATAAAAAGATAGTAACATTGACATTTCCGCGCTGGCGCTCAAATTCAAAGCATAAGCAAATGCTAAACATTCTATTTAATCAATAATTAATATACTAATAAACTGTTAGCTCAGTAGTTAATAATCGACAAAAACTTCTCTTAAGAGATTAAAAATTCAAATTAAAAAAAATACTTATTGAGAATACAAACAATCAATACACCCACTGTTTATTGCAATACTATGCCATTAAATAAAGCTAAAGCTGGTCTTCATCACCATGCGCCCAGAGTCTGAAGAGCTCTTAATTCTCCTCAGCGAGTCACATTTTGACAAGGATGTGTTGTGTTATTGACAACAAAACTCAACCCTCCGTGAAAACCATCGGGTTTGGACTTTGGACCCAAAACCAGCTCAACGGTGGGTCAATTCTAACTGTTCACTACGCAAATTCAACATTTAAATTTGCTTTCTTTAATGCACCAGAAGAATTTTATACAAAGTAAGCGAAGCAACAACTGAGAAGTAACCAAGCTGATTCCTCTCCCTCAATGGCGCGTCATCATCGTCAACAGCTAGCACCACCACCAATCCTCAATCTTCCCCGTGAAGCCCTCCTCTTCCTCATCCACTAATTCCCTCTCTCCTCCAATTTCCCAAATGCCTTTCCCTAAAAAAACCTTACTTTACTCTTCCTCTTCTCTCCCTTCCTCTGCTTCCACTCATAATAACATTTCCGGTGGCAGTCCTGGTAATTCTGACCATAACCCGGCCCGATCTTCTTTCACTCAAAGGAGGCTTACGCGCCAGAGGAAGCTCCGACACGTCACTGACGAAGAGTTGTTCGGTTACGGTTCCCTCCCTGGTTCTCCAGATTGCAACCGGAAAATCAGGGCCCGGTCTGACCATTGGTCGTCGCACGCTGTCCCGCAACCACTTCCTCTTCCTGACGCTTCGTTGACGAAGAGAGTGAGTCTTCCGGTTCGCACTTGGTCCAACCCCTTCCCGGTTCACCCGAAGAAAACCACGGTTTTGTTTTGAGAAGGTAAGATTGCCGACCTGACTGAATTTAACATTGAATTTGAACTGAAATAGTAAGACGACAAAATAAATTTAACTTTATATTCAGGAATAGCGCGGATCACATTCCCGCCAAATCGACGAGATGTGAGGGTAATTGTAGGAGGAGTTTCTCGCACGACGCCAAGGTCGAGAGCAGTAATAATTACAATCTGCGACTGAGTATTCATGCGAGAACTGCTTCGACGAGTGGTTTCTCGAGTCCTCCGATTAGTCCGCGGAGATCAAATGGATGCGAATTTACCCCTCATTGTTGGCCCGCAGAGTCGAACAAGACTCCGACTCACTGCCCGTTCAGACTCTTTAATGATCTGACCGTCGAAACAGCTAATCAGTTGGATTTGATTGCTTCTCCTAGGGCAAGAAGTGCTCCGACGAGTCGTTTTCCGAGCCCTGTCGTTAGTCCGGAAAGATCAAATACCGGCGAGTTACGGGTTTCGAAT
>CAODLS010639585.1:0-21634 GCA_948243855.1 Flueggea neowawraea | reverse complement strand
GGATTTTGATGTTGCGGTCAATGCCCTTTTGACCGGGCCCATTTGTCTGATTTGTTAGATGCTCCACACACCGGATTCCTGTGGGTCGTGTTTAGGTTTTTGACATTTCAAATGTTTTAATTTGAAATTAATTTCCGCACTTAATATTATGTATGTTTTGTCTTTAATAAACAAATATTATATTTTATTTGTTATTCATATTTATTTAAATATGAGGTTTGGGTATAAGTTTTGTACTTTGAGGCTTGTGCGGGATGAGCCGGGCTCCCATAGACGGTTTATTTCGTACGCCGGTCGCAGTCCCGGGAATGGGTCGTGACACATATTGTGGCTTCGTTGGCAAACATTGTATAATGGTTCAAAAAAATGAGCGAACCAAAAACCCGAAATTACAGTAATATATCATATACACTTCTTACTAAAAAAACCTAAATCCAAAAACAATCTGCATGCCTTTGGCATTTGGAGAGAAAACACCGCAAGAAATAGTTCAAAGAGCTACCACACAAATCTCTCATAATATTTAAATAACAACACAAAAATTGTTGTCTTGTTCTTGGTTCGAAATGAAAACAACGTCAATGGCTTAAATTGTAAGGCAAGAAAATACGGAAAGTACTGGACTAGCAAAGCAATTGGTAGCGCGATAGCTAGAAAGAAGAGTGGATCAAATCATATTCAATGAAGAAAAGTCCCGATGTGGCTTATAGCATGACATTTTGTGAACGCCATTCTTGCGTGAGCTTTCATGTTTGATCACTTGTATATATATATGGATTGTAATCGATTTTCCATTCAATTTTTGTAGACCAAAATTAAAAATAAATGCCATATCTAAGATTTAATTCTTTTTGTAATTAAAAAATATATCGTAATAAATATTATTTATCAAAATTGTCATTATTTGTTATATTTTTAATCAAGATTAGTCGAAAGTACTTTGAAGTCATTTGATTTGTATGAGAATCTAATAAATTAGTTCAGAAATTTAGAAGCGTCAATTCATTGTTTGATATAATATGGAAATTAATGAGATCTACGAAAAGGTTTTTCGTTTAGTTTTATTGCATTGTTTACACTAAGAGCTTGCTTGGTTGGGTGTCAGAAATGGAGGGAAGTGTTATTTCCCAGGAATTAGGTAAACTCATTTGCTTGGTTGAATAAAAGAAGTTGAACTTTCCGAGAAGTCAACTGCTTGACTTTCCTTTGACCTCGGGAAGTAACTTCCTGAAGGGGGTCAGAAAGTCCAACTTCCTTAGTAACTAGCTAAGCATTTTAGGAACATATCATCAAAATATTATTTATTTATAATTTTTTTATTTCTAAAATTTTATAAATTATTTCAATAATAAATTTTGACAAAATATTTTATAAATAAATTTCAATTTTATATAATTTATAAAATTTTTATATTTTTAGGATTTTTAAAATATGTTTTGTAAGACATATTTTCATTTAATTAAATAAATAAATTTTGTCAATTTTTTTTAAAAATAGTCTTCATTATAGAATTGTGTGAAAAATAACTGTAGCTTTATTTCTCATAAGAAAAATATGTTATGTAATAAAAATAAATATTTCTTCTTTAATTTTTTATATTATTAATTTAAATTTAATAAAAATAAGGGTGTTATTAACTTTTTGCAACTAATTTCCTAGAAAGTATAGTTTTGAACCAAATACAATAAATTGCACTTTCCAACAATTCAAATGCCAACCAAACACATTTGTAAGTTATTTCCTAGAAAATTACTTTCTAGAAAATAACTTCCCGAGAATTGACTTCTCAAAAAATTGAACCAAGCGAACCCTAAAAATCTAATCTCTACGCCTTAATAACTCCAGTAATACGTACTTTCTCTTTCAGTTTGATGATAGATTTTACTAGGAAATTTGCACACGCCTTTCATAGAAGCCACAAAATTTTATAGTATATTGACATCTAGATATAATGAATAGTTCTTTTTTTGGCAATAAATTGTATATAGTCTATTGATGATGACAAATTAACTCTAAACATATGTTACCAACGCATTTGTGCCTCATTAGTACTAAGTTACCTCTAGCGCTAAAGAATTCTAAATTCTATTTTTGGTAAAAGCAAATAAGATGGCTCATCAAAAAATACTCAGAAATACGATCCTTAATTGTTTGTATGTTAAATTAAAGTATTCAAATTTACTGAAAAATTAAATATTTATTTTAAGAGACAAAATTATATATTTAAAAACTGAATTGGAATAATTAATATAATACGTTACTGATAATTAAATTTTTTATATAAATATTATTAGGAGATGGTCAGCCCTCTTCATTATCTACCACTTTGAGTAATTAAATTTGTAACGATGAAATCACAACGAACCTTTTACTCTTTCTTGCGGAGTATATACATCGAAACAATTATGAAAAACTTTTCTAATGGAAACGAGGTCAAATTTGTAGTCTACTAGCTATATGGTATTAATCTATATAATCTATAAAAGTTGAATACATTTTCATAACAATCTGACATTTGATATACTATTATTTTGACATTTGACATTTCAATCGAATGATACAGTTCTTATTAAGATATTTAATATTTTGATTAATATTCACTTTCTTTATTAAAAAATAAATAAATATGAAAACAAATCTTATGAGAGCTTCAATATTAATTTTTATATTTTTATATATTTTTTAATTTGAAACAACTTTTATTATAGTCTCAAATATTTATAAAAAAATAAAAATAGAGTCACAATGTCCGGTGCTAGAATTAATAGAAATAAAATTGGTAATGTATGTAGATGCATGGTTTTTTTTTGGAAGGAGAATATAGGAAATTGAAGAGTACTAGAAAAAAAAGGAGAGATGGGGCATAGAAGAGAATTAAAATGTGTAGGGCAAAGGAGATATAGGTGAAAGGGACAGAACGTTTTGTGTTGTTATTGAGTAATAAGTTCGAACTACACAGGTTCGATGCAATTTAGTCTTTTTGTTTGTTTGCTACCTTTCAAATCATTATCCTTTATTGCTAACTTCGTGCATCACACCACTCTTCTTACTCTACATACCAACAATTCATTGGCCGTCATGATCCGACTTTATTAGCTAGCCACTTCAAAGAGACTTTGATAATTAGATGCTAAAATCAGACCTTTTTTTATTTCCTAATTTAGCTTTTCGAGTTCTGTGATTTAATTATAAAGTTGTTCGTCGTCTCAAAGTACAAATGTAAAATTTGGATGGTAAGTTCTAGCAGCAAGTTTATTATTCTAAACTCTAAGCAGTAATTGGAGAAAGAAAACAATGGGAAGCTCCCTCCCGTATGAACTTTGTTCATAAAAGAGCTAAGAAATATATTTATGGGAAACTGAGAGCTGTGGATAGATAGATATTCGAAATTTAAATGTGTAATTAATCGTCCTATCTTCTTCTACAATTTTAAACATGTTTTTATTGAGTTTATTCATAAGGTAAAGGACTTGAATCAATTTTGTGGACTTGACTCATTTGAATTGGGTTAGATCTCCTGGACTTAGTGGGTTTTCAATCATACCACATCAAATATTATGTATATTAGTAGAACCGAATAATATATACATTAACAAATTAACGACTGAATAAGTTTAATATTTTTTATTAAATTTTAATTATGATGAAAAGTGTAATATGAATAAAAATATCCTATAATTTCAATCAAGTTTTTTAATTTGAATTTTACGAGTACATGTAATTATATTTGTTAGAGATAATATATATACCAATCGAGTCGTGCATGTCAAGTAAACATTTTGTTTATTAGGTGTCAACCGATATAAATTTTGACTTATAGAATAAAAGATGGTAAATTTATATTAACTTAACTTAAAACAAAACTTTATTTTAGTGGATTAAAGCTCGTTTTGTGATTTTACATATTAAATTTCTTTGATAGTTATTGTTCATAAGATATAAATTGAGAATCTAATGTACAAGTCTTTATTTGCTTTCTAACTAGATTTTCCCTCATGAGTATTTTATCTAATAAATTTAATAAACTAACCGCGTACGTACATGCCTTAACAAAGACACAAAACGATGTCGAAATCTAAGGTTATCTCATCATAGATTGTCCACATATATATGCGGTGATTTGAAAGAAACTTGTAATATTTGTGATATGGATAGGCATGTGCGCATAATTATTGAAGGAAATAAATTGGACGATCGAGAATGATTGAAAGACGTTACGAAATTGCCATACTCTCCGGCCAACATACACCATCAAATAATTAATATCATCGATGATTATACCCTTTGTATGACTTCTGCCCCAATCTTTAAAAAATTACTTGAAAAAACCTTAAACTATAAATGAACATTGTTAATTATGGTCTACGTTAACTTAATTACATTAAGTTTTCCGTTAAATATTAATGTCAACTCGACGAAATGCAACAGTGGCACCTTTTGCTGATATGCATTGACGCCTCCATTAAATACTCATGGGCTGGTTTAAAAATTGAAAATAATATCACAGAAAAAAAAATTATAGATTGTACAATTTAGAGACGTGCTTCGTTTGTTATACTCTGTATGAAAGCAACATGCCTTGCTAGTTGCTACTAAAATAATGAGAAAACAACATAAATACATTACTAGTACCTACCTTAGCCTTAGGTGGATAAGATACAGATTCTGTATATCTTGACGTTTGTAATTATGTGTGATGCTAAATGTAACAATACGAAGGCTCAACTTAAATTTCAAAAATTATGAATTTAGAGTAAATAACTTTGAGAAGTCATTTATTAATTTTCTCCCACTAAAAGTTTAATTCTCGACCTCTTAATGAATGAAACAACTTTAGAAATGAACTACAAGCCACATTATTGCATGCAACCAGAGAAAGTACTTATATTCGCATGTGCCCTGGATAGAAACACATTACTGCCCGTGGTTGAAATATGGTCCCAATTAATGAAGAAATTAATATTTATAATTTTCCAATGTACTTTTTTTATTTACGAATTAATTTATATCTACATAGACAAAGCGGGACAACAAACTTTTGCTCCCTAATAGGAAAAATAACTTTTTTTTTCGTATGCTGAAGATACATATCATATATTCGTACACTTTTTTTTAATCTTTTTATCTGAAAACAGAGAGCTTATATGTAGTAATAACCGGTGAAAATAGAAACCTTTATAGGTAGTAATAACCAGTGGCAGAGATAGATGGGGTCGGACGAGGTCGCCAACCCCACCGACTCTGCTTGCTCTATTTCATCTTCCACTTTTTCATTTTAAGATTAATTCCACATTCGCTAAATTCTAATTCTGTCATTGGTTATAACAATGAGAGAAAAAAAAATATTGCAATGATAAAATTTAAAAGGACTACATGGAGTTTCCTCGGATTAGTTGTGTAATAAATATATGTTTGTCTCCAAGGAATTTCTGAATTTCATTTAAATACGTGACACATCAATTGTCACGACCTGTTCCTGGACCATAATTGGCGTAGGAGGTGAACCATCTATGGAAGCTCGATCAATCTCGCATAAGGCTTAAAAAATAGAACCAGAACTAGAATTTTGAAAACAATACTAAAACCATTTTCAAAGGCCAGTTATTAGAAAATCCAAATTTACTTTAAAACATAAGTTTTAACAATAATAATAAATTAGCTGATAATTAATAAATTATATTTAAATATCAAATATGTATACAAAATATACACCCACAAGCATACCAGCGTGGAGCTACTAACAAAATAAATAACTGAGCCCGAACAAAAGGACACTGACTGTAACTGCAGAATGTCTCACCAGGTGTTGAATGCCGATAGATCGCAATCAACCAAAATCACCTGCAAATAGGAATACAAAAACACAGAGATAGAAAAGAAAGAGATAAGAATCCCTAGTGAGGAAACAACACTCCAAAGTAGTTTCGGGCCTCACATAAACCGTCGTGGAAACGTTTAGAAAACATCACATGCAGATATAAGTGTATATATGTATACACTCTAAATACAAAATAGTAATTTCAAAATCATTTCGAAATCATTCGCAACCAAGGCAAACAACAAAAAAACATTCGTAGAAAAACATTTGTTTACAATTCATATAACGCAAATCTCAAAACCTTTATTTGCAAAACAGGTAACTCAAATATCAAAATATTTATTTGCAAATCATATAATGCAAATATTGAAATATTGGTTACAAATCATATAACTCAAATCTCAAATTATTTATTTGCAAATCATATCATATCAAAGCAAACATGACATGAGACCTAAGGAAATGTGTGCATTCAACACTAATAACAAAGATGATGTGGACTCTGCCACAATGAATACGTGGACTCCGCCACTAATCAATATCACATCATGTGTCCAGTCGGGGCACATGGCTACCGACATCCTTGGTAGCTAGGATTCCTCAAAACATTGGTATACCAAATGTCACGATTTACTCTCGTAACAGAGTTGTCCCGAGTCAGCATAATTAAACCAAATTTTGACTGAAAATGTATTCGCAAGTTCAAATACATATTAGTGGTTACACCACTACCAAATCATGCAACAACTGATTTCATAAATCAAAGGTCAAAGTGAAATAAACAATCTTTATTTCATGGAAATATAAATTGAGCAGAATATTCATTTTTGGAAAAAATATTTTTGTTCTTATAAATCAAAATACTCGTATTTGAAAGTATTCAAATGGACATGCACAGACAAACAAAAAATTAACCCTAAAAATCATACTCAAATCCAGAAGAAATATTCTTCAAATAGATCAAATGTTCACAAAACATTTATTATCAAGATGTTTTAAAGTACTCAACAAAGTATTCTCTACAGAGAATATATCAAAAATCCAAAAAAAATAATAAATATCAAAACATGATATTTACTTCAAAAACCATCAAAATTTTCAAAGAAAACTAAGTTTCAACAACATAGTTTTCACATAGATTAGATTTTAGGATTTTCAATCATTTAATTATTCAGATTAAATGCTATGATCATAGCACAACAAAAATATATATAGGTCAGAAGACACAACCTATGTGCCTGAAGCTGTCATTTCATTAACCTAGATATCCAAGTTAAATGCCCTAATCACGTACCGTTGGCAGCTGGCTAACCTCGTTGACCAGGATACAGAGCTGAAACATTAAAATGATATCAAGGACATGATGCTAGTACTGTGACAGTACCAAAATGCATGATATGCAAAAGTAAATGTAGATCCTCAAAGTATTCTCAATTCACCTACCAATCCTCTAAGTAGTCAGAATCTCTAAATTAGTCCCCTAACTCTCAAAAATTATATTTTAATCACAATATGCAAAATATCAATTATGATCCTCTAATAATTCAGAATTACTAAAATTACACTTTTGGTTCTTTCGATAGAAAACTACACCAAAACATCCAACTCTCAATTCAACCGATAGAAATCGATCCCGAATACCTACATTGACTATAATCGATCTCTTGAATATTGAACTACAATCCATTTCAACAAACAAACACAAAGTCATCAAAATTTGCTCTCCAAAAATTCAGATTTTCTTGATCTAAAGAACTAAACCATTAAATCACAACATCCAACTCAAACCCATGCATTTCCAACTCCAATCTACCAAGATATAACAAAAATAACTTCAAATCTAACAGAGACATCATCTAGAACCGAAACCCTAGCTCAAGAACAAACCCATTTCGTCCAACCTCAAAATCCTCCAAAATCTGAACTTAAAATCCCATGATTTCGACCACAAACAACCATAATCCAACCATATTTAACTTCCATTTCAACAAACAAAAGAAATCCTAACCAAACTCCAAATTTCGTTCAAAACCCTAGATGAACAATGTGAAGCAATAATGGAGAAAATAGGAGATCAAAGAGCGTTTCTTACCTCAAAAATCGAAGTGGAAGCAAAGAGAAGCAATATGAGACGGATTAGAAGACTTTGGAGGTGTTTTGGTGTGAGAATGACGAACAATGGTCGGGGAAAGGGGTATATATAGAGTCACATGCCAAAACGTTGTGTTGCACTCAAAATGGCCTAGAAGAGCACATTAACATGTGTTGCACCATATCTATGTGCGTTAACAAGCTCTAACGTGCATAGTTGAGATCACAACGTGTGTTGACGGCCTCTCCTGCTCATGTTTCAAACCCAGAAGATTATCAACGTGTGTGGTAACTCTCTAACACACGTAGTAAGCCTACTGGATGCATTTCATGCGAAATTTCACACTTTACACATGTTTCCAACTTGGGAACACAAACTCCAACACTCTTGGAGAAAATCCAACATCGAAACTCGACAGACCGACGTACGAATCACGTCTAGGATTAAACTCCATTGATATGTATTCATCATATTAAACACCCAACCATCATCGGAATCATTCAAGAACCGATTTGAAATCGAATGGAAAGCTATAGGAATCCAATCAGAACGAACATGATATAACATCAATATAAGAGAGCTTCACAGTGAATATGATCATTCAAAATCTTCACAGTGAAATCCGTCCACATTAGGACTCCCATTGATTAGTTTATTGAAAAATAATTTTTCAACTCTCTATTTACTTTTTCTAATAAAATTATTTTTCAAAGTATTTGATGTGCAAAAGATGTCCCATACAATATTAGATATCATATGTATTATAGCATTCTGGACAACAAGTAAGTTGAAGAGTTGTCTATGTGTATGCTTCTGTTATTGAGAAATGGTATTTCCTTACTTTAAAAGATTTTGTGGGAACCGTTACTTGATTGACATATGGATGGTATTTTGATATTTTAATGTGAGTTTAATAAACATTACTTATTATTTATAATTGCATCAATTTTATTAATGATAAATTTATTAAAAGTTTTTAGTAGATTAATAAGTAATGGAAGTCTAAGAGTCATTTTTAATTATTTATTTAATTTTTATAATTTTAAGGATTTATAGTTTGAAATTATTATTTTGTTGTAGAATTTTAAATAATACTTTTTAGATAATTAATTTAGATAGTTTTGGTAATCATTATCGATCTAACCCGGAATTTTTAATATCCAACGCTTTAAGAATAAATTAATCACTCAATTTAGAGAATTTCAGTTAGAAAAGATGTTGCAGATCGAATGTTAAATTCGATAATTTTTTGCGTTTTAAAATTTAAATCTATGTCACCCATCAAACCATTTGTCTTTTAAAACTAATTTACGTCTATACTTACGTCGCGCAGGTTCACAATCTAGTTGTGTAATATTTCTATGCACACTTTTTTCTTAAATGATTTCTAAGCACATTTATAATTGACATTTATGATCAATTGATAGTGGGGAATATATTTTGAGCACACTTATAATTAATGCTCTTGTCACATGCGCTATTGGATAGAACCTCTACTAGCCGTGATATCATTTGAAGAACATATGTAATAAACATTTTACCGATATACCCATCAACTTTTTCTTTTTCCTTCGAAGTACATAATTGGGAATCTATTCTCAATTTTCATGACGCCAGTTCCCCTCCTGTAAGTGGTTTTTTCATTAAATGCCCAGCTTCTAGCTAGACCCGAACTAAAAGGGTAGGTCAAGAATTTCATGTATGAGTGATGCATTATTTTCTTTTTGATAAGCCATTTTATTTATTCTAAACAGAAGTTGAATTTTTAATCTTTTAATGCTGAAAAAAATTTCAATATCAATAAATTATAAATTCATTGGTAAATCATACGTTATTTTTATATCTTTGTTGGTCACTATAATACAGATTAACTAGCTAGCCAAATTAGAGCGTAAATCAAATAGCCAAGTTAGTTTCAAGTCTCACTTGATCGTAAAATTAGATTCAAATCTTACTTGATCATAAAAGGCAGAACAAAATTATTCGAGGCCTTTAAAGAATTCAAAGGACGATAGGATCACATAGGAGGAGGATAAGGAGAGGATAATGGAGAAACATTATATGATAGAAAGAGTGATGAATGAATGAACAATAATTGTGTGGTGTGACCCCTTCAAAGACCTACCATATGCAGACATATCTAACACGTATAATTAATTCATCTGTAGAATGTCCTCAAGAAGATGAGTGTTCTTGTCCAGATTTTTAAATTGATCAGGAACATGCCCCGGTGTTTGTAGACCTTAACCTCATGTCTTCAATAAAGAACAAACTTCAATGCATTAAAACATAAAGTTCCTGTAAGGAATCATACCTAGTATAATTTCAAAAACAATCATACATGGTATATTCTAAAAGAATTCTGTGGTTTTTAAATTGTCAAATGATGAATACATACACACGACATTAGGACATCAAATTATAAATTTCTCCAATTAATATAAGTTACTAACATATATGATAATTCTCGTCACAAAACTTTAATTTAGTTGAAATGCATTAAGGGTTTTTGCAATATTTTTTAACATAGGAATTTATAATTTATATTAAAAATTATTAATTAATTTTAAATCATGAAATTATACACTCTAAAAAAGAAAATGTTGCATCTTGATAAAAAAAATATTGAAAAAACTCCGATTTAGGAAAATATTATTCATATTTAGACCTTCAAAGTTAAAGCCAATTAGTAGGCTTGTAGAGTAGTAATGCTAGACTTTTCTTCATCTATCGAGGTAT
This sequence comes from Flueggea neowawraea, assembly GCA_948243855.1. Lineage (NCBI taxonomy): Eukaryota > Viridiplantae > Streptophyta > Magnoliopsida > Malpighiales > Phyllanthaceae > Flueggea > Flueggea neowawraea. Next base: position 10,985 of record CAODLS010639585.1, on the reverse strand, counting down.
CTTTAGTTTTGTGAATTAAGTTCAAGTGCAGATACTGCACTTACTCCTTCAACAGCTGCTGCTAGAAGCAATGCTGATTAGGAGGAAAATGTAAATTCTACTCCAAGCGGTGATTAGAAAGACTATGCAAGGTGAGGGCCTTAAAAAGTTAGTCTACTAATTAGCATGCTGATTTTGGACAAATTTAATCTGTCAAAATACAGAAGTCAAAAGTTCGAACCTTCCAAAATCTACCTGTCGAAAGTAGAAGAAAATGTTAATACTCTAATTCTACTTATGTATCAAAACGATGAGAACGATCATTGCCATATGTGTACTACAAATCCTTGGCAATTACACTGTTTAGATGTTGGCCCTGCCTAGTTCGGACTGCCTTGGATCATATATTTTCCTGTGATGAAACATAATAGAATTATAGAAGACATCTGACAAAGATCCAGAATGGTTTCATAAATGAAGGTATGCAACTAATTTCTGGCCGTCAGCAGGATGATATCTTCATATAGCACACAACAAAAGGGTGATCATATCAAAACACAATATTTACATTTTGTTGCAAGCATAATCAAGCAACAGCTTTTCTACAAAAACTGTCTAATACTGCTCAGTAGCAATTGTATTTTAGTATCAGCTGTTCTAGCAATGATCAACAATAAACTGTACTATTCAAAGGACCGAATCTGCAATCAATTCTGTAAAGAATCAAGGCAGCATGATAGATGTCAAGCAATTCTCAAAAAATAAACTGAGTTGAAACCAAAAAGTTTGTGCAGCCAGTGGAAAAATTGCCGCAGAACAAAATGGATGTAAATGCTGCTACTCCCCAAAGTTGAGTTTCAGTATCTCACTAATATTGGAACACTTCAATTTCAAAAAGTTGCTGTCTACTTTCCAGAAAGAGATGCATTAGCTTAGCATTCAATTTATGAATTTTGGATTTTATGAATTGCTATGAATGAAGAATAATCTCCTTGCACAAAAAATAGCTATATAAAGTATTGCCAGCAGCAAAGCTCTTTCAGAAATGTTGTCAGGATGTTTCAATGGCAAACATCTATGGAACCTTAAGATGTTCGAGCAGAATATGCCAAAGGTAAACAGCTTTAGAAAAAGAACCTGCGACCCCTCAGTGCTAGCATTGACTCCACTACTAATGAGCTATAAGCTCACAGGTAAAAATGAACAGAGAATGAGAGAAGACTGAACCTGACCTTTCCTCCAGAATATCTGGACCAAGAAAATGAACAAAGTAGCGAGTTGCCAAGGACATTGTCAGTGCAATGAATCTCCAACTAGAGATTCATGAAGATTATTGCAGACACTGCTGTCGATACACTTGCAACTGTCAAAAGCACGTCTGAAGTATCCCTAAATGAAGTCAACAAAGTGAAGGAAAAAACCAGGGGTTAATCTAGTTGTTACATATTTTTTGGTTAATCTTAGTCAATTAAAGATGAATTATCTGCTGAAAAAAAAATAGAAGAGAATCATAAAAAGTATGAATAACAAGCAAAAGTTGTAATATGAACCAGCAATAATTGAAGAGAAAACAAAAGATAAACAAATTAATTGAAATCTTACCATTTTTTTTAGAAGGTTACGCTTCATTCTTGTTTGCAGATTCAACCAAATTGAGGTCGAAGGCCAACTTTCTGGTGTGGATTGCCCCATTCCACAGATTCCCACCAGTCTCTTGGCCATACGCTAAGCGTTTGCAGTGATGACAGGGGAAGAGCGAATGACATCTTCTTTAGCTCCTTACAACAACGTATAGTAATTTCTTGTTGAGAATTACATACGATTAATGTACTAGCAATGCTCTTCAGTTTCGGCAACTGTACTAATGTGAAAGATCTCAACTTTGGGAGCTTCAAATGAGGTATCTCCATTGAATGTGAATGACTGTAGCCGTAGCTTGCTTCTTCATCTGTTGCTGCTACAATCTCTTCCATATCTAAACAGTACTTCAAACAATCTCTTCAAGGTTTATCAAGTTGGATACCAAGCGAGGAGGAAAAAGCTTCTTCATAGTTCTACACCAGGATATTGTGAATCTTCTAAGGCCGGGAAATGTGGTAACACATGGAAGTAATAGTGTTTGTGCCGGTGGTGGATCCATTTCACTACCAAAGAGAGCACCCAACTTTGGCAAAGAACATAATTCTAAAGTCTCCAGATTTTGAAATACTGAAGGGGATGACGATGAATAAAATAAATATTCAATGCCTTCACAATATCCAATGATCAAGAACTTAAGTTCGGCTTGAGAGCTATCCATTTGAGTTGCAGTTTTGAAGCGTAAACCACTGCCATCAGGGATTGTCACGCACTGTATAGTTAGAATTTGCAGTTCTTTTTGGATAAGTAATTCTATACTTATAACGCATCCCTGGAAGACCACTCCCCGATTGGGAGGCACTTTGATGATGTATAGCCTCACCCACAGAAATAAAGTAATTCATTAGCTTCTGCCCTCTTTGCACTCTGGAAACCAATTTGTCATACTACTTGTATTCTCCAGAATCATGGAAGCGCCAATATAAAGATTCCAATTTCCGCAATGCTGCTAAATCTTCTGCTTTTACTCCTGAAGCAGCTTCAAACTGCCTGTTAATTGTAAGAAATTGAAGACGAGAGAGCCTTGTTAGCATCCCAGCCGGTAAATTCTTTACTCCAGTCCCAAAAAGATTGAGGAACCTCAGATTGGACAACAATTCCAATCCTTCAGGCGCTTGTTTGATTGCATCACAACAATATAGATCCAACACCTCCAATGATACAAGCTTCACCAATGATGGCATATCACTTAGATTCTCACACTCTCTAATCAGTAACATATTGAGATTTTCCAAGCAACTAACAGATTCTGGTAATCTTTTTATTGCTGTATAAGATAAATCCAGAACTTGGAGGCCCTGCAACTGATGAAGAAAGGAATCTGGAATTGATATTAAGTTTGTGTTCCTAGACAACAACAAAGTTGAAAGATTAGGACACACTGGAGAGTAATCTGAAGGAAACTCATCGATATCATTATTCATTAATGACACTCTCACAGTTTCCTTTGTCCAGTACTTCTCTTCAGGTAAATCTTTCAATTGCCTACCGGCTTCAACTATAGATGGAGAACTTACTTTTATTATTTGAATAGCCATGTCTCTGATCAAGTCATGCATTTTAAGATATCTAGTCCCATTTTTTGCTGTAAAACCTTCCAACAATGAAACTTTTACAAGTTTATTGAGCATGGCATGAGCCTTATCAAAATCCACTTGCCTACTCATTTGTTGTCCTATTATCCCTTCCGTAATAAAAATTCTATCAGTTCCCCCCTGTGAATCTTATAATCCTCAGGAAATAGTGCACAATACAAGAAGCACTGCTGTAGAGCACAATCATTCAAGCGAGTATAACTGAATCTCAAAATCTGAAATACCTCATCTCCCATGTCTTCTGGTCTAACTTCTGACCTTTGCAATTCTGACAATGCATTATTCCACTCATGAATATCTTCCACTCCTCTCATGCTCCCTGCCATGGTGACAATTCCAAGGGGTAAACCAGCACATTCTCTTGCAACAGATTTGGCAATCACCTCAATATTCTTTGCTAAATCATGTCCTAATGTCAGTGAACAAACTCCAAGCCTCTTTTTCAGAGAGGGGCTCTATTTTCTTTATCTTTTGCAAACCCATCCGTGTACAAACATCTAAAGACCGAGTTGTAACAATCAATTTACATCCTTTCCTTTCGAGTGGTATGCCCACTTTTTTTACATCAAAATGATTCCATAAATCATCCAGAATCAAAATGAATTTGTCATTTGGTAAGTTTTCTTTTAGTAATTTCTTTTTTTCTTTCAGTAAGTTGCCTTCTAACAATAATGCCTTTGACAGTCTCGCAGCTTTTTTCATCACGTCATCTTCACTTCCAAATTCCAACCCAATTGCTTTACCAATAAGATTTTGTAACTCATAAATACTGAAATCTTGTGACACAGTCACCCAAAACACTCTACCAAATATTTGTAGATTATCTAGAAGCTTATTGTGGATATTAATCAGCATTGTTGTTTTCCCCACACCACCCATCCCACAAATGCAAATGCTAGACACATCATCAGCAGTTAAACATGTCCAAACCAATTCCATATTGCTTTGAAATTCTTTTCCCACCAAACGTTTTGCTGGGAACATTTCCACACTAGTTTGAGGTGCATTAAGTGCAAACTCCCCTTCAGATAGACTCTCTTCTGATCGTCCACGATTGAGCTTTTGCAATACATCTTCAACAATTTCCTGAATAATTTCAGCCTCATCCCTGTTAATTGTAAAACATGATTAAAATAAATAGCACCAAAGCCAAAGATGGACAGATCAATGAAAGAGGAAGTAAGGAACATGTACCTAATCACTCCCACGTCTCAATATCACCATCACGAATACTACTATTCTGGCCTCCTCTAAAATTTACAAAGTTGATCCTATTAAGTCTACGGTAATTCTAATAAAAAATCATTCATGACAAATATAAAACATCCAGGAAAACAAGTTCATGTGTGATCTCAGTTTATATACACAAGTATATACATACAAATCTGGAGGATTTCAGGATTACCTATTATGTAAATCCCAACCAGACAAATCGGCTGCCTCTGCCAGAGCCAGCTTCCATCTTCGCACCTTTCCTATTTTCTGTTTGATTCTTTTCTTGCCATAAAACAATCTTTTAAATCCTTTCAACTCAGCTTCATGACTGGAAATTGCTTTCCCATACCTCCCCGTTTGTTTCTCCACTTCAAAAGGATCAACTTTGTAAAATACTGGCAAAACGACCTGTCGTCTCGATTCTTTACATTCGAGAATCTTTACTAGTTCATCCAAACAAAACTTAGACGACGCATAATTTGGTGAGAAAATAACAACGGAAACCTTTGAGCATTCTTTTAATAGAAAGAGAGTAGACGAGATCTCTTCACCTCTTAAGCTCTTTATCCATGAAAGCGTTGACTTCTTCTTTGCACAAAGCAGTGTATAGATGGCTAGTGAAGTTATTTCGGGTATCAGCACCTCTGAAACTCGAGAACACGTCATATACCCTACCATTCATGGCGGAAGAGGTCGAAGCCATCTGTGTTAATGGAGGCTCTCTACACCACCGGCTTCAATCTCTGTAAATAATCAGTGAACCGAGTAACTCAGTAAGTGTACTGATTGAAGGCCTGATCGGAATTAAGAAATAGAAATGACTAATCAAGGAGGTAATTAAAAGAATGTACAAGCTTACCAGGAATTTGCCCAATAAGTTGGTGCGTCTTCAAATATTATGATCAACATTTCTAAATAATTTTTTTTTGTCAGCAAAAAGGGAGGTAAGGCTATCATAGTGGTTGCATCCATGCTGAGTGTAAACATGCAGATATTAATCTTAGAGTCTCTTACTACAATACTAGTTAAGAGTTAGCGTTGAACCAATTAATCTTAGAAATATTCGAAGACTTACTGAGAAAACTGAAGAGACGCTAGGTCTAGAATCGGGTCTCTCGCGCACGGGACAACGCTCCTCCCTTGGACCACCAGGGGTAACATTTCTAAATAGTTTTTAAAAAAAAAAAAGAGAAACAGATCAGAGCAGCAAAATGCAGAGGTAGAAATTGTGAAGTTCAGATCTGCTACAATACAAGCGCATAAGGAGATGAAGGACGCCGTTTTAATCTAGGGTTGCATTCATCTGGCTTGAACCTTTAATTAATATATGTTAATTCTGCTTTAAAAATGTTTTCCATTTTGTCTTTTCAAGAGCCTCGGATTGGAGGATGTTTTCCATTAGAATTGGACTTTGGTTTGTGAAAAAATAGTTAAGAGAAGATTCAGGAGTTGGAAAATAAAGGCAGAATCGACACCTCTTGTATGCTGAGAATGTTGCATCGTTGTTGTCACTTTGATTGGGAATGTGAAGAGAAAACAAGAATATTATACATATGGTTTGATTAGAAATGCATATTAGCTTCATAATATTGTCTTGTTTGGTGATGACTCTTTTTCCACTTCATTGACTCTAATTTGTGAAATAGTTTTTTTTAATTGATTCGCTAGTCCAACTGTAAATATGAATTTGAATCCTTCTATTGAATCAGGCTTCTTATGAATCATTCATTCTTAGAGTGATCCATGTTAATCTTAATAGCACTAGCTCTGGCCACCGGGCTAGGCTGGAGGATTTTTTTCAGCTTGGCCCTTTGGGTCGAGTCCGGTTGATGGAGCCTAATGCTTGGCCTAGCTCGTCCATTCAAAAAGGATAGGCTGGGTTGACCAACGGGTCAATTTTTTTTAAATAAAAAATATTAATATTCTATATTTTTTTATCAAAATATAATTTAATATATATTTTATTATATAAATTATACTTTAATAAATACAAAACAACTATTAAATTTATAATTAACATCATTTTAACTAATATATAACATATAATACATCAAATTAATATTAATATATTATATATTATATATAAAAAATATTAAAAATTATATATATATATTATATTAGGGTTGGGCCGGGCCACAAACCATTCCCTTAACCCAGGCCCAACCCTAATTTAGTAAAAAATTATTCGGGCTGGCTCTGCGGGCCATAAATGATAACCCAACACGATCCTTTTTCAGGGCCAGTCGGGCCAAACTTGTTTGCCTAGCACTAGTTGTGGACTTTAAAACTTTTTGCAAACTTAAAAACAGTTTCAACATTCATCAAGTTTAAAAGCAAAACTCAATTTAAACACCAAATAATGATACAAACAATAACTGAAAAAGAGGAAAGAAGAGAATTTACAATGGTTCAACTCTTCTTAACCTAAATCCAGTCCTCAAAATTCGATCAAGAATTTGAATCCACAAACTCCTAACTTTTTCAGGTGAAGGAAAACTGATTACAAACTTCTGTTTCTTTTAAGATTCAAAGAGACTCTTGTAATCTCTTGTTTTCTAGGTAAAAGGAGACCTTTGCAAACTACCAAATACAAGAAATGAATATGGAAATGAGAAGCTAAAACTAATGTCTTCACACTCTCAAGGTTCAAAAAGTTGCAAGCGAAAGAATACTCTTGGGAGTTTTTTTAAAAAAAAATTGCAAATTTGAGCATGAAAAGATTTTTTTTTTTGGATAAGTTCTTTTAATTGCTCCCTTCATGAAATGATCTCATAACTTCGTAGTATTAAAATTGATTTCAGTATTAATGAGCACAAAGAAAGCTTCTAATGTTAGAAATTGATAATAAGCTATTGTATTAAATTCTGCTGATGGTACCTTTTCTTGTCGTTGAGAAATTGAATAAAGCCATTGTAGAATACAGTTGCTCATATTTAATGCCTTTTGCACACAACTTACTTGGAGAACATTTTAAGTTACTCCAAACCTTCGAGCTCCATACGCATTCAAATGATGTCTTACTTGACTGGACATTCGAGTTATATGAGAGTCGTGAGTTTTTGATTGTTGGAATCAAAATATCTTAGATATTCAAACATGTAGGTGTTAGTCCTAAGATAATTGACATGATATTGAGTCTTTCTTTTAATTCGATTTTAGCAATAATAACAATTGAAAACAGATGTATCTGATCGTTGCTTATGCGAATGCAAACATGGAACCTGTTGGTGAATTTCATGTTTGAATTTGGAAATTAGGGTTCATGATACCACGTATTTTCCTTGGTGAATTTCGAGTTTAATTTTGGGCTTTTCTTCATTGCTTATTTGTGAAATAAATGTTTTTAATTGATCACTAGTTCAACTTTATAGATGTGAATTTTTATTTTTTTTAATTAGGTTTCTTATGAAAAATTCATTTTTGGAATACTATTCCATTATAATTTTAAGCCCTTTTATAAAGGGTTTCTTCATTGTGAAAGAATATGTCGAAGCATAGCTAGACGTCATATATCATAGTCTAACTTACAGAGCTCTTATTTGGGTTTAAAAATCATAAAATTTTAAGTTCATGTTCACAGCAGGTGAAAATCGAATTTAAGGGCCTTACGTTGATTTAAGTGAAAAGTTCAGGGGCCTGTTCATGGTTTGACCCCCTTTTTTTTAAGGTTATATTTCCGGTCCCTACTTCGCTTAGCTCTCTCTCTCGACTCTGCTCTTTGAAATTCCCCGCCACGAAAACCCCTCTCTGGTTCTTTCACTCTCACTCTTTTACTTCTACTACTCACCAATCCACAATCACAACTCACTTTCTTAACCTTTCTATCCTCTAATCACCTCTTATACTACTTAATCATCTTTCATTTCCATTAACTCCTCTTTTAGGTTGTCTGCAATTTTCATCAACTCATGGCAGCCTCGTCCAGGTGAGTACAGAAGAAATCTCCTCTTTTCCTTACGAGCACAAACAGAAGACAGCGTTTTGTTTCGTTTTTCTTCTTAAACGGTGTCGCTTGGTCTCAGTGAAGATGTGTCGAACACGCTCCGAATCCTCGTCGCCACCGACTGCCACCTAGGATACATGGAGAAGGACGAAATACGACGCCACGATTCGTTCCAAGCTTTCGACGAGATTTGCACCATCGCGGAGCAGAAACAGGTCGTAATGACCTCATTAATCGATTTTTTTTTTCTTTTTGTGTGTGCAATGTTGGAGAGCCTGTGATTTTAGGTCTTGAATTTTTGGGAAATTTTGGTCAACAGGTTGACTTTATACTGCTTGGCGGTGACCTTTTCCATGAGAATAAGCCATCAAGGTCAACTTTAGTTAAGGCTATTGAGATTCTGCGTCGCCATTGCCTTAACGACCGGCCGGTTCAGTTCCAAGTTGTTAGTGACCAGACTGTTAATTTTGCTAACGTGTAAGGACTTGCTATGCCTAATTAGCTTTAGTAATTTATGCTACAGAAACAATTATTGGATTGATAGCTCTAAATTTTGAACAGATTTGGCCATGTAAATTATGAGGATCCACACTTCAACGTGGGATTGCCGGTTTTTAGTATTCATGGAAATCACGATGATCCTGCTGGAGTGGTAAGGATTTTAGGGTTACTTTTTCCCCTCTTCTTTGTTTATCAAGTGCGCCAATTGATTGATTGTTTTTTTCTTTATTCATTTTAGGATGTGTTAGCATTTAACTTTTTTTTTTCTGGTGTAAAAATTGTTATACCGGCTAAAATTGTAGAGCTTGGAATCTCATAAACTTTAGTTTGAGACTCATTATGTCATTTCAGTTATTATCTCCTATGTTCATGTTGTAATTTTTAGGTTTGATTTTGGTCGATGAAGGACCTTTTACTCTTAGTAGAAGTAAAAGAGAACTTATTTGATTTGATAAGCTGGTCAATAACTTATGTGCAATTTGTCTTTCTGCTGGTGTGTATGTTGAAACCGTAGTTATTTTGACTAGGAAGTCGAATCTCTGATGGTGCATGAGCTATTTTTGTAGGCCTTGTGGTTCTGCTGCTTATGACTACTGTATGTTTTCCTCTTTAATGTGGTTAATGGTGGCAGGACAACCTTTCTGCAGTCGATATTCTTTCAGCATGCAATTTTGTCAACTATTTCGGGAAGATGGTTCTTGAAGGTTCTGGTGTTGGTCAGATTACACTTGGCCCTATCCTTATCAGAAAGGTCTGTTGGTTGGTAGATACTAGTATAAGAATACATGTAATCATTTATCAGTTGTCACTCTACTGAGCATGGCTCAATGGCTATTATGAATTGTAGGGTTCAACATCTGTCGCGCTCTATGGTCTTGGAAACATTAGGGATGAGCGGCTCAATAGAATGTTTCAGGTGCTTCATGTGACCAACTTTGCTTGTGCTTACTTTCAGATTTTAAGGATACCTTTTTATTCTTTCTTTTTTCTTTTCTATTCCTAATCTTTTAGACACCATATGCGATACAATGGATGAGACCTGAAGCTCAAGAAGGTTGTCAGGTCTCAGACTGGTTCAACATTCTGGTACTTCATCAAAACAGGTTGTGTCCGAATGAGTGCGCATTTGTGTGATTTTTTATCTGTGTGAGTGTGCTTGCATGCGTGTTTTATCCACTTATTTCGGAAATATTCAAGCATTTACTATATATCTGGAAGGGAAAGACAAACATTTGTATTTTCTGTTTATCTTTCTGGGAATTTTGGAATTATCAGATTGTATGGAGTCTAGACGCATATCTAGGACTCCGATTTATGTGATATGTTTACCTGCAGAGTGAAAGCAAACCCAAAAAATGCAATAAACGAACACTTTTTACCAAGGTTCCTGGACTTCATAGTGTGGGGGCATGAACATGAATGTCTTGTTGATCCTCAGGTTCGAATAATGCATTATCCCTTGCTTAGATAACTTTCTTAAGTTTCTTACTGAATTGCAAATGCTCTTGGTTTCAAAAGGAAGTCCCAGGGATGGGTTTTCACATTACGCAACCGGGTTCTTCAGTTGCAACCTCATTGATTGATGGAGAGTCCAAGCCAAAACATGTGCTGCTTCTAGAAATTAAGGTATTATATAAAATACTAGAAATATCTTTTTATCCAATAGCTGTGCCTTGAATTTAGTTTTGGCATTGTCCATGTTTTTACTTGATATTGCCAGGGAAATCAATATCGCCCAACCAAGATTCCTTTGACTTCGGTTAGGCCTTTTGAATATACAGAGGTAATATTATCATCATCTGTGTTTACTTGATTGAGAAGTATCAAGTATCTATGACTTGCACAATTTTATGTGCAGATTGTGTTAAAGGATGAAGCCGACATTGATCCCAATGATCAGAACTCAATTCTTGAACATTTGGACAAAGTGGTGAGGCCTTTTTTCTCAAACTGTGAATAAAATTTGGATATTGCCGGTAGCAAATGCCATTTGATCTATGCTTTTGTTAACTGAATTTTTATGATGCTGATTTCTTAAGGTCCATAGTCTGATAGAGAAAGCTAGTAAAAAGTCTGTCAGCAGATCAGAGCTCAAGCTTCCATTAGTTCGAGTA
>CAODLS010639550.1:0-11071 GCA_948243855.1 Flueggea neowawraea | reverse complement strand
AGGTTAACTTTGCAATGGAGAGCTCTGATGACGAGAAGGATGGAGTATTTGGGAACTATATGCCCAAAGAAATAAGTCAAAGTTTAGCTAATGGTACAAAATTTGTCGATGAAGTTCTAAGTGGTCAAAGTGAACGTTGCCTGGAACATTTTCGGATGGATAAACAGGTATTCTACAAATTGTGTGATGTTCTGCAAGGCAAGGGCCTGTTACGTCACACAAACAGAATCAAGATTGAGGAGCAATTAGCCATATTCTTGTTCATTATTGGACATAATCTACGGACTCGAGCAGTTCAAGAGTTATTCCGATATTCTGGAGAAACAATTAGTGGCCACTTTAACAATGTTCTGAATGCTGTTATGTCAATTTCATTAGATTTCTTTCAACCCCCCGGGTCGGATGTGTCACCAGAAATTCTAGGAGATCCCAGATTTTATCCATATTTTAAGGTAATGTACAGTTGTTGGACTCTAAGTCAATTGTCACATGGTGATTTGTCTCAAATATCCGGTTGTTGTGAGGTGATTTGGCTCTGATATTATGTTTTTTATGCTAGGACTGTGTTGGAGCAGTCGATGGCATACACATTCCAGTGATAGTGGGCGTAGATGAGCAAGGGCCTTTTCGCAATCAAAATGGAGTGCTTTCACAAAACGTTCTTGCAGCTTGCTCGTTTGATTTGAAGTTCCATTATGTTTTAGCTGGCTGGGAAGGCTCAGCATCAGATTTGCGAGTTCTGAATTCAGCACTTACAAGGCGTAACAAGTTGCAAGTTCCTGAAGGTATTGTCTCTCTAATATTGCATCCAGTTAAATGTTCATCTCAATGTCCTAGCAAGATGACATTATTTTGGCATTTGACATTGATTTATTCAAGTGTTTCTGATCTGTTTTTTCCCTAGAAGTCTATACTTATATTATTCCACAAAATGCTTGATTTTCTGATGAATTGAAACAGGAATATACTACCTCGTGGATGATAAGTACATAAATATGCCAGGCTTCATTGCCCCCTACAATGGGCTTCCATATCACTCGAGTGAACTATCCAGTACTTATCATCCCCAAGATGCCAGAGAACTATTCAATCAGAGGCATTCATTGTTAAGAAGTGTCACCGACCGAATATTTGGTGCTCTGAAGGCACGTTTACCTATATTGACGACAGCTCCTCCAAACCCACTACAAACACAGGTGAAGTAGGTGGAAGCATCATGCGCAATCCACAATTACATTCGCAGGGAGAAACCGGACGACTTGATCTTTAAGATGTACGAACAGCACAGCATGGTGCAAATGGAAGAATGCCTACCTCCATTAGAGGCAGAACAGTCAACAATGCTAGTTGATAAACAGGCGCTGGACATTGGTTTCGACATGGATCAGCGAGAATTCAGTTCGGAGTTGCGAGATTCTATTGCGAGTGATATGTGGGATGACTATATCCGGGACTTGTCAACTATGTAGATGGACATATATAGCTTTTGGTTAAAGATAGGATTGTGGCTGTCAAAAAAAAAAAGACTGATTCTTTTGGAGATCATTAGTGGTATACTCATTTGACAATCTTGATCGCAATGGTGTAAATTGACATTTGTTCATAGAGAAGTATATTGGTAGATCATGATTTTTTACTAGTTCTCTGGTGCAATAGAGTTGCATTCTCTCTCTCCATATATAGGGAGAGTTCAATTTACTCGAAGAGTAAATTTTGATTATTATTATCATTGTTTTTGGATTTAATAGTAAGAATTAGATTCAAAAAAGTAAGTTACATCAAGGGTTAAATGTTATGTTGTCCCTATAGTTTGGTTTAATTTGTTCTCCGGTCCTTGTGTTTTCAAAAAAATCTTCTCTCCTCTCCGAGGTTCCCCCGAAATTATGAATCATTTGTTCAACGTTAATAATTTCGTTAGTTTTGTTGATGTGGTCTTAGGTCTTGCTGATGTGGCGTAAAATTTGAAATAAAATAAATTTTAATGACAAAATTACCCTTGAAAACTCAAACTAACCCAACCCATCCCTCTCAAAACCAAACCAAACTCATTTAAACAACAAAAAAAACCAACCGAACCCACTGTTCCTTATTCTTCCTCGATCAACTCTCTCTATCTCTCACTCATTTTTCTTTCTCTGCTTTCACTTTTCTCTCTCACCCCACCGTCATCTCTCTTTCGCTCAAAACCCTTGCCACTCTCGCTCAAAACCCTCCGACTCCTCTACTCCTCACTCTCACCATCACTTACTCACCCAAACCAAACTCAGATCGACCTCTCCCCTCCCTCTTGTCTCTAGTTGTCGACATAATCCACCTCTTCTCATCTTCATCGCCTCTCTCTCATCTCTCTCTCTCTCTCTGCCGTCTTCATTCACAAAAACCCCATCAAAACCCACCGCCGTCTCTGTTATTTCTTTTTTGTCTAATTTGTGTTTCATTTGATTTAATTTAGTTTCATCTGATTTGCTCCAATTTGTTTTTGTTCCTCTGATTTTTTTTAACTTTTAGTTGCTCTTATTAATGATTGATTTTGGTGGTGGCTATTGTTAATGAAACTATGATTGAATTTATGAGGAATGTTCATTGATTGTGTGACGGTTTTAGAATGCTCTTTGGAGGTGGTTGGTGTCGGTTTTGGGGTTTGGGTGGTTCACCATGGTGGTGGAAACAGTGACGAAGGTGATGGCGGGTTTGGAGGTGGCTGGTTTTGAGTCTTGGTGGTGTGGAGGGTGACATTTTTGGGTGGGGCAGTGGATGGAGGTTTTGTGTTGGCTTTGGAGTTTGAGTGGTAGGTTTTGTGTTGGAGATGGTGACGAAGGAGGTGGTGAGTCTGGGTGGAGAAGAGAGTGATGGTTTTGGTGGAGAAGAAATGCAGTGGTTTTGTTAGGAGTAAAACTGGGAAATCAATTTTTGAGAAAATATTTCAGAGTTGTTGGATTGTTTTGGGTCCAACTTAACATGGGCAACATAGTTATTTTATATTTTTTGTAACGTTGAATAAACAGTTCATAATTTCAGAGAATCTCGAAGGAGAGAGATAATTTTTTTGAAAACACATGGACCGGAGAACAAATTACCAAACTATAAGAACGACATAAAATCTAACCCTAAAAAACTATTAAATTTAAAAGTAATATATCAAGTTTTTCTTGCTTTTGTAGAGAAAAAATCATTGATTAAATTTTTTATTCAAGTTTAGAAGGTAAATCACTAATTAATTTTTTATATCAAATGCACTTTTTGAGATTGATTTAATTCTTTAAGTTTTCTTTTATTTTTACCTTTTTCGTATTCAGATTCATATTCGACAGAGATTTTTTTTTATAAAAATGAAAATAAAAAAGAATTATATCACTTAATTTGTGCTCCTGATTTTTTTTTGTGCGAAAAAGAATTATATCGCTTAGTTTGTTCGCTTGACTTTTTTTTTGTGTGAAAGCCTTTTTATATTTTGATTGGATTTTATTTTTGTTTTGTTTTTTTATTGTGTTTTGTCCATTGTTTAAAGTCCTTATATTCTGTTTATGTTTTGTTTTTATTTTGTTATTATTCTATTTTCATTTGACTTTCAGTTTTACTTTGTAGAAATTAATTCTTGCTTGTTCGAATTCCTGTTGAATAGTTTTTATGTTGTTTTTCCTAAAACTTTCATTATGTTATTGTTTGTGTTCTCAATTTGTTTTCATTATGTTTGACTTTGTTTTTTTTTTACATGTAGCATGATTTTTTTAGTTGAAAACAAAATAAAAACAAAAAATTAACCAATTAAAAACAACACATAATCAGTAACCTTAACAAAAAAATACTGGAAAACCAAATAATAAAGAATAAAAACTAAAAAAATATAGTTCCTGCGTGTTCAAAACAAATCATTTAGCTTTATTTTTACATATACCATGCATTTTTTAAGTAAAATAAAATAAAACCAATAAGAAAACTAAAAGAATCTACAAAGAATATAGATTGAATAAAAACATATAAGATGAATTCTCTCTTATTTGGTTTTGGTTTTTACATATAGGATGATGTTTTTAGTGGAAAACAAAATAAAAACAAAATATTTCTGGTATGTTTTGAACAAAGCATTTGGATTCAGTTTTTACATACACCATGTATTTATTAAGCTAAAAATAAAATAAAAACAAAACCGAGCACGCAATGATTGACGTACGAGATCAACCGTCTATAGGATCTCAGTCCATCTCATACAAGTTTCAGAAATTCAAACATATTACTACCCAAAACGTTTATTAAATAATTGAATAAACATATTAAACAAAATATTTATTTTATAATTAAAATGATATATATATATATATATATATCAAAACAAATGTAATAATATTTTAAATAAATACTGTTATCAAAAATATTATCATACAAGCATAACCCACATGTACCCAGTGAAGCATCTAACTAAAAACATATAAGCTAGGGCCTGAGCAAAAAGGCGCCCTGTAATACCCCTTCCGTTTCCGACCTATCCTCTGTAGTGTTCCGACCAGTCCCAATTTGTTTCGATCAATTTAGATCCTATCATTTGGTGTTTGGGGTGTTAATTAAGTGTTTGAGGACTAAATCTGATATTTTGCATATTCTGGACTAGTTTTATAATTTTGAGGGTTTAAGGATTGTTTTGCAATTTTTGAGAGTTTGAGGATTAATTTGGGAATTCTAATGACTTGGAGGACTGTTTGATATATTAAGAATACTTTGAGGACCGATTGATAATTTTAAAAACTTTGGGGACTAAAGTGTAATTTTACAGTGGTCGGGGGATCAAACTGTAATTATGCGAGATGTTTGATTTTCGAGATAGGCTTCTCACGTTCAATGTCTGCATTTGCATTTTATGCATTTTCGGTACCATCACAGTACCAACATATTGTCTATGATTTTGCTTTGATAATTTTTCAATTTTGTGTTTCGGCCTAGCGAGGTCTGCCAGCCACCTATTAGTGGAGCGTGTCTGTACCATTCATCTTTGATATCCAGGTGAGTGGAATGACAGTTTCAGACATATAGAATATTTCTTCCTAAATTTATATGTTTTTGTTGTGTCTGAACTTTGTCATGTAATCTGGAATAAACTAAGGGTTGAAAAATCTAAAATTGGCTTCTGTGAGGACTTGTTTGCGTAAGATCTGTTTTTCAAAAAGTTTCTGAATTTCTTCTAAAATAAATATGTATATTTCCTAAAATCATTTATGCTAGCTCTGTATATCTGTCTGTTTTATTATTTATTCTGCTTTTTTGGAAATTTATCGATTTTCTGTAAGAAATTATTCTGTTATGAGCTAAGATTTTTAAATAAACTTCTGTAACATTTTTCTGTAAAATGTTCTCTGTTTTTTAAAGCAATAATAATAAGTATTCAGTTTTTATTTTCTGCTATAGGAAAATTCATATATTTTTTGTAAATTAAATTCTGATTTATATGCCTGTCTGTTTAAATTAATTATTCGATATTATATATTTTGGATAAGTGATGCCTAGTTACGAGGTAGCATAGCCTCTGGTATACCACTGCTCTGTGAAGCCCGAGTTACCGGGGTATCTGGTGACCTTGTGTCTGATCAAACACAAGTGCTCTGTTTAATTCTGTCTGGTGGTATAGCCACATTTTTGATACCCGCCTGATTTTGTTTGGTCCTATCCTACTGTCTACTATAAATATGTATACTTTTGGTTTAAATGTTTGACTGATTTTATGTTTTCTGCTTCTTTTGGATTTTGTTTTTCAAAATGTAGTATTCTGTATTTGCCATCTATCATATATATATATATATACACGTGTTTATATATATTTTTAATATTTCTATTATTACTCTCTGCAAATACTTTGAAAATAAACTTTATCCTCTGTAGGTGTTTTGAGAAAAGTAAATATTGTTTTCGGTAATATTTTTGAAAAGAAAATATTTTATTTTGTTTCAAAATTTGAAAAATAACTATGTTTATTTGATTTATTTAATATTTCAATTTGTGTCACAGTTTGTTGTTTGTTATCTGTGCGAACGTTTTCGAAATGATTTTTTGAACTACTATGTATCTGTATACGAGTGTATACTAATAGTATCTGACCATAAAAGTGCATGCGGTATTTTCTGAAAATATTTTCAAAATGGTTTTTGTGAAGCACTGAACCACTCTGGAATGCCATTTCCTTACTAGGATTTCCTACCCCTTTCTTTCTGTTTCTTGTCTATTCTTCTTTATCTTATTTTTCAGGTTCTCTTTTGGTATTCGACAATCGTTAGATGTCATGTTCCTAGTGAGACATTTCACCTGATAGTGAGTGTCATTTTGTTCGGGCCCAGTTTATCTGTTCTATTAGTGGCTCCACACGGGGATACTTGTAGGTGTTTGGTTTTGTAAATTTATTTGATATTTAAATATGATTCATAATTTAATGATAATTTTTATTATTATGAAAACTCATGTTTAAAAAATTTGGATTTTACTTATTTATTAATCTTGTTATTTAATGAATTTGGGTAGAAAGTTCTGTTCTCCGAGGCTTGTGTGAGATGGGCCGGACTTCCATAGATGGTTCGCCTCGTACGCTGGCCAGAGTCCGAAAATGGGTCGTGACATGTCCACTATCTGATGGAACCCTTTACTGATAACCAAGGTGCATAATAGATGCCGAAGCTAAAATCTGTGTACCTGGAAGATATAATTAATAGTAGACAGAGAAATAAAAAGGGGTCGAACGCAGTAAGGGATAACACTCTAGAACGACTCATACGTGCTTCACAAAGACTATTTTGAAAACAGTTCAAAATTTACCACACACACGCGCGCGCACCTACACACACACACATACATATAATAGCTTTTCGAAATCGTTCGCAAACAAGGCAACTGGCATGCACGCAAGTGTATTAAAAATCATTTTAGATTTAAAACAGAGTGTCAGAGTCAATACATATAACAAAGATATGGGACTAAAGCAAATGTGATGTGGGCTCCGCCTCTAATCACAAGGTGTTGTGGACCCGCCACTAAACAATATGGTGATGTGGACTTCGCCACTAATCAATATCAAATCATGTGTTGGATCAGAACACATGGCTACCGGCATCCCTGGTAGCTGAGATTTCTCAAATCCTTGGTACAACAAAGGCTATTTCTACCTTGTAGCATATGTGTCCCATATCAAAAACCAAAATCATACTATTACATAGAATCAAAGCAAAGGCATGCAAATCAGCATCAAAACAGAGAGATGATTTATAATACATATATGTCGAGTTCAAAACAAACTACCAATTATTAAATCACATTATCTGTTTATTAACTTAGTCAATCCTCGGATTAGTCCATTTTCAAAATATGTTTAGCACATCAAAAACAAATAATAGAAGTTTCAATACACAACCAATGTATCTGAAACTGCCATCTACTCACCTGTTATCCAAAGCTGACAGCTCCATCAAGCTCCATTAGGTGGCTGATAGTACTGACAGGAACAAGAAGCTGTAGAAATATATCAAAAACAAATTGAAATGTGGTACTGTAGTGGCACAAAAGATGTATGCAATGCAGATGCATGATCCGACCCTCAAAAGATCCCAAAAATCCATTTCGAATGAATTTCCATCATTCTTAATCCAAATTCAAAATTCACGTAAAATTACGGTTTAGTCCTTGACCAATGTAAAATTACAATTTGATCATTGACCAATGTAAAATTACATTTTAGTCATCGAGACTAGACAAATTTCAAAATAGAACTCAAAATATTTTGGAATCACTAACTAGTTTTTCAAGTAGTCAGAATCCCAAAAATAATCCCCAATCTCTTAGAAATCGCAAAAGACAAAAAATTACACCATTGGTCCCTTTAGGACCATGGCTCACTCAAGTAAGCATTTGACTTACTCGAGTAACAGACGACACCACCTCACTCAAGTAACGCCTAAAGGTTATTCGAGTGATAGCCTACCCTGTCTTACTCGAGTAAGAAAAATACTTACTCGAGTAAGTCACCTACTTAGAATTTCTAGAATTCGTCTATCACTGATTTAACAGATACAAATTGACACCAATCACCCACATTGACTCTAATAAACCTTCTGAACAATAATCCATGATCAAATCATAACAACTCAAAATCACCCAAAATTGACCAAAAATGAAATGATTCAAACCCATTTATGAATATCATTGATTCTTATGATTATAAGCTTAATCTAGGTGATTCTAGGCTTAATCTAGGTGATTCTAGACTCCCAATGGCAAGATCTGGCAACCTTTAACCATTATTCCAATGGAAACATCACGAAATCAAACCCATAAACATTTCCTCAAACCCTAATATGAATGATCTTTCATAAATAAGGAAAAAAGAGGTGTAGAAGTGCAATCTTAACTCAATAGATGATTAGGAATGATGGGGAACCAAAGGAAATGACTCCTAGACAGAATGAGAGTGATTTAAGTGAGAAATGAGAGAGAGAGGCCGAATGAGTCTGGTGGGGGGTATATATAGACCCCTGCCCCCAAACGACAACATTCTACAGAAATTGCATTGCTCACTCGAGTGACACCTCTTATTACTCAAGTGACATTTTTCCCAGGTGTTCATCTGGGAAAGCGGCTTACTCGAGTAATTAATAGCCCATATCACTCTAGTAACATCCTAATGCTTACTCGAGTGAATCCTTTTAAAACCATTAATTATCCACTCAACACTCCAAACAACCTAGACCTAAACAGTGTGGATCGAATGGCTACAAAGAATCCTATCAGAATTTGATGGGGTATTACATTCATTGTATATTTGTTTATAACTTGTTTAAAGGTTGTTCATGATTTTTTTAAAACTTGTTTAGATTATCTGTTCATTGTATATTTGTTTATAACTTGTTTAAAGGTTGTTTATATGTTCATTGTATATTTGTTTATAACTTGTTTAAAGATTGTTTAGGACTTGTTTATATTCCATTAATATTTAAATATACAATTAGTATATATTTTCAACATATTTTACAACATGTTTAAAAGTTGTTTAAAACCTGTTTATATTTCACAAAAACAAATGTCGTGAATATGAAAATACAGAACCGTACATTAGAAAAATCACACCGTGAATCAATTATTGTGGGAAAGTGAATTTGTAATAAATATACCATGTCTATACGGAAATAATATTGCAAACTAATGTAGGTCAACTGCGTAATTTTTTCTAAGTGTTATGGGTTGTTTTTGTCCATTTTGGTTTATTTTGAAGGCCTTTTAGATTTTTTTTTTCAACATAAAACCTAATTTATCCTTAACATTTGTGGGCCCTCTTTTTATGGGACCCTTGGCATAAGCTTCAGTGGCCTGTGCATGGAGACGAACCTGTTTTTTCAAAGCATTAAGGTGGAATTATATTAGCATCCCTAAGATTTATCATATTCTCCAATTGCATCCCTAAGTTTCGAAAAAACTCATATTGCGTTCCTATTCTTAAACGCTATTAGTTAGAACTAACGGGACACGTCATCTTTGGTGATGTGGCATATGGGACACATGCCAATGTGGCTATAAAGACTTTTTTCCCTTTTATTATGCCTTCACTCCTTCTTCCTTTCATTGATTTCCCCTCTCTCTCTCTCCCTCTCTCTCCCCTTTGTCCGTTGTCTTTCTCTCTAAACCACCATGTTTCTCTTCCATCCTTCTCACCACTGCCACCCCTTGCCTCTCTCACTCACCACCGTCTTCCCTCTCTATATAAAACTCACCCAATACACCTCTTCCTTTATCGCTCACATTTAAACCCATCCAAGAAAAACCCAACCTTCCGTCTGTACCATCTAACCTTCCCCCCTCATGCCTACCTCCGAGTCCACGCTCGGCTACCATCTCGCTCACTGGCTCGTCCAAATCGCCGTCACCGACATCTTCTAGGTTCCTGGAGATTTCAACATTACCCTTATCGACCACCCCATCACCGTCGCTCTCTCTTTATTTTTCTCACACTCCTTCTAATCCTCCCTCTTTTACACTCTTTCTAGTTAATCTGTTAATATCCGTGAAAATGATGTAATCTTTATTATTTTTGATCTGCTTAGAGGATTGGTGAGCTTGTTTTCCTTCTTGGGTACATTTAATTTTTGTCTGTTTTAATTGAAAATGTAATTTCTTTATGTGGATTCTTATTTTTAATTTCATACAGTTGTAAGCTCAATTTATGTGGTTTGAATTGTTTGATTTTGGATGTGTTGTTGGTTGGTGCTCTAAAGTTTGAGAATTTGGTGGAGTTTGCAACTAGGTTTCCTTGGGAAGAATTGGGTTGGTATTGAACAATTAGAAAAATGGAGTTTTGGGTTTTGTGGAAGTGAATGTGTTTGCTAGGTTAAGTTATTGCGTTTGTATTGGTCAATTTTGGAGTCTTTGGTGGCATTGTGATCATTTAAGCTGTTCAATTTAGATGGTTTATTAGATTTTGTAGTACGTTTTTGAATTCTTGTTTTTAAGTCGGTGGAGAGAGAGCGAGAAGAGATGGTGGCGGTGGTGATGTTAGAAAGAGAATGCCAGTGGAGAGAGAGTGAGAAGAGATGGTGGTGGAGGTGATGAGAGAGAGAGAACACAGTGGAGAGTTTGGTGGAGATAGAGAGAGTGAATTGAAAGGAGAGGGAGGAGAGGGTGGTTTGGGTTCTTGGATGGTTTGAGTAGGAAAAAAAAAGAATACAAAGGTATATTAGTACTTTCGCATCTTCTATTAGGCAAAATTAGTGTCATTAATAACCAGGGATGCAATATGAATCTTTTCAAAATTTACAGATGCAATAAGTAAATATGATAAACCTCAAGTACGCTAATATAATTCTCCAAACATTAATTATATAGGTGGTATTATAATTTTGTTATTTAATTAATGGAAAGAGAAAAGAACAATGTGCTTGATAGCTTGACCTAAACATGTGGATTTTTATCTTATCATCCTTTTCTTTGTACACCCAGCCCTCATTTGATTGGATAGTGTAATTTACGGGGAGGTTGATTCCAATGGATATATTTGCAAGAAATTTTGTTAAAGTGGAAATTCTATTTTTTTTATATTTAGTTCATTTGTTAA
>CAODLS010639493.1:0-15314 GCA_948243855.1 Flueggea neowawraea | reverse complement strand
TGAGCTATTACCGAATAAAACTGAATAGCATTGCATTCTTAATTGATGTTCTTCTCTTATATAGTTTACTTGTGATATATTGGGTTGATTGTATATATGATACCTTATTATATATTGTTTGATATTTGTTGGGTTCCTTATTGAGTTGCGACTCATATAAAGCGCAAAATTTTTCTCAGGTATCGGCAATTAGCTGTTGAGTCGATTTGCAAGCTTGTAGATACACTAGCGCGACAGAGGTCGGGATGCCGCGATCACTCTCTCTCTCTCCATCACACATGTGCATATAGGGTATTAGAGGATGAGATCCTAACAACTCATCAAATTTTGTACCAAGTCTACTAGACTGGACTTGTACTATATGTTGTATATTACATGTTGATGAAATTTTGATAGTTTAGTCATATTTGTGTCGGTAGCTTGTACTTGTTGTAATCTCGTTGATATATATATATATATATATATATATATATATATATATGCAAATGTTGTTATATGTTATCGAGTTATGTAAATATATGTTATATAGGTATGGGTGTTACAAATGTTGTGTAGCAAGTAGCCAAATTTTGCCAAGTGTAAGTGGAAGTTCTGGAGGAACTTCACTATGTTGAGTTGTGCTTGAGAATCCTTGCTTGTTTGATTCTGTTAATCTGTATGTCTGTACCTTGTTTGAATCTGTACATTTGTATGGTTTGCATTCGCTCTGTCTATCGGTATGATGGGTACGAGTAGTCTGGAACATTAGTTGAGTAGCAATTAGTTTTGCTGTAAGTGCTCGGTTAGAGCTGTGAATTATGACCTAATTTGGGGATTTATGTTGATTTACGATTTTGGGATATTAGAATCTGAATAGATTGAGGTCTAGAGTTCTGATAGCATACTATGTATCTCTGTAATTCTTTTGATCTTAATCTTCTAGAAATTTGAGGACAAATTTCTTTTAAGAGGGGAAGTATGTAGTAAGCCAGAACAGGTGTTACTCGAGTAAGTCTTTGTGCTCCCTTGAGTAAGCCGTGGTTCTTGGGGGACCAAAATGTGATTTTTCGTACTTTGGAAATTTTTGAGAGATTGAGGACTAATTTGTAGATTTTGACTACTTGGAGGACTTAATTATATATTTGGACTATTTTGGGGAATTGTTCGGGGACTAAACTGTAATTATACTTTGAGGTATGATTTTTGACAAGAGTGTTGGATGTTCATTCACATTAGGAATTTTCATTCGTCGTGGGTTGTGACGAACATCTGCATTGCATGCATATTCTATATTGCCACAGTACATTATTTGACTCTGTTGTGATAAATTTTCTATTCAACTTAGTTGGATTTCCGAGGTGATCTGCTATTCCCCAATGGCCAATGATTGGACTATTTGCTCAGCGTCCAGGCGAGTGGATGAAAACTTCAAACACATAGGATGTTTCTTCTTAAATTATATGTTTTTAAGGTGTCAGTACTTGGCATGTAATCTGTAATAATTAAAGGACAGTAAATCCTAAAAATGCGATCTATATGAAAACCTCTATTGTGGAAATGTAATTTCTTCTGGGAATTTTGATGGTTTCTGAAAATAATAATTATGTTTTAATATTTATTACAATTTTAGTGATAAACATTATGTTTTGGATTTCAAGGTATATTGTGTAGAAAATGTTCTTTCTGTATTTAAGGATATTTTCTAAAGAAAATATTTTGTTCTGTAATAAGTGAAGTTTCTGTACTACGTGTTTGTTTTTTAATTTAAAGGTATTTTGGGATAATTACTTGGTCGTAACATTTGATATATTTTGGTGAATAATTTATTTGTCCTGTATGCTTTCTATTTGAATATTTTTAATATGCATCTCAAAATGTTTTGGAAAACATTTTATTTTGGGATACCCAGCTACGGGGTAGTGTAACTTTGATACAATGATGTTGTATCATCTGCCTAAGTGACTAATACTCAGTACCTAAGTGGCTTATATTTTCCTTAGTGGCTATACCATGGTGCCTAAGTGGCTAATACTGACCTTTGCGGCTATTACCGAGTCGGGTTTGTTGAACCAAAGGTGGTTCGCATTTGGTTCCTTCTATGTTTTGATTAATGTACAAAACTTAGTAAGATTATGTTTGAGAAAGAAAAAAAAATCATGATCAATGAAGACAAAAAAAAGTTAATAAAATATGTTCCAGACCTTGAGTAGTCGACTGGTGGAAGTGGCAAGTCGATTGGCAGACAAACAGAAGTGAAAAAAGAGCTTGGTAGTCTACTGGTGACACCATGAGTCGACTAATGAACTGGTGAGCCAACTAGTGAAGATGGTGAGTTGATCAATGAAGATCATGATTACTCAAATTGACTAGAAATAACAATTCACGTGATGTACAATGGTCATTTAACAGATATATGAGTTGGGTAGTTCACTATTGAAGTTGGGTAGTCGACTAATGAGGAACAAAGAAGTGAATTTGAAGCCAGTAGTTGACTCGTGACTTGGGTAGTCAACTCGTAAGTGTTGTCAACCTCAAAATATCAGCTTAATTGATTTCCAACGGGTCTCTACACTATTCCAATAGTAAAATCAACTTCAAGGGTGTCTCAAACACTATAAATAGAAGCTTGAAGGAAATAAATAAGCACTTAGCTCCTTTCTATAACAATTCTACATTTGGTGCTCAAAAATTAGCTTTGTTATGGGTTTTGTTTGCTTCATTCACATACACAAAAATTCTACCACTTTGATACTCATTTGTAAACTTTGTAAAGGTTCTATAAACACTTTGAGTTAGCGTCAGATTTGTTGTTAGCCTATAGAAAATAACATTGTAAGGGCTTTAGAGGTGTGTGCTTAGGGAGAAATCAACCTTGTGTTGGCCTTAGATGTGCGAGCCGGAATCAACCTTAGATTAGGCTTTGGAGGTGTGAGCTGCAATCAACCTCAATGTATTTGCATTGTTGGACTAAGATGGAATCAATCTTCGTATAGTGAATTGGAAAATCCTAAGTGAGGAACTTAGATAATGGACGTAGGCATCGAGAATTGGCTGAACCACTCTAAGTCGCTTATGTTCAATTTTCTTATCTATATTGTCAATAATTCAACTAAGAAGACCGAAAACATAGTCCAATAGGTTTGACTCTACATGTCAGATTTAGGTCCCGTTAAACTTGTGGAATTATCTCTGAAAACATTTTGGAAAATAATGTGAATTTTGGTAAATATTTTGAAATGAATAATTTGGCTATTTCCAAGTCTGGATAACTCTGCTTATAAATTTCTGGTTCCACAAAAATAATTTGATATTTCTCTCTAAAAATATTTTGGAATCTCTCTCTGAAAGTATTTTGGGAAAATATTATTCTCTGTAAATATTTTGGGAAATTAAGGAAGAGTTTTCGTAATTGTTTTGGAAGGAAATATTTTGACTATTTCATATTCTAGAAATTTAATGTTTTATCCTAGATAATTATTTAGCCAGTCGGTATGACTGTTTGTTGTCTGCCTTGTTTGCGAAGGATTTCGAAATAGTTTTCGAAAAACTATTATTCTGCATATAGTGTATATACGTATGTATACTTATATCCGCATGTGATGTTGTTAAACCGTTTTCAAAACGATTTTTGTAAGGCCCAGAGCCACTTTGGAGTGTTATCCCTCATTGGGTTCTTACCCCTTCTTTTTCCTTGTATATTTTTACTTCATCTTTCAAGTTTTTTTACAGTTGTAGTTCAATCTTCCACGCTCAGTGAGGAATCCTTGTCAATAGTGAGTGCCCTATTGTTCGGGCCCTAGTTTCTATTATGTTAGATTCTCCAAATCGAATATTGGGTTATGGATTTTGTATTTGATAATTTAATGGTTATATTTTATTATTATTCGGGAATATTATTTTCAAACTTATTATCTGTTAAAATATTTTAATATGACTTATAGGCCGGTTAATAATAAACAGTATTTGGGTATCTATTTTGTTCTCTGAGGCTTGTGTGAGATGTGCCAGACTCCCTTAGATGGTTCGCCTCGTATGCCAGTCATGGTTTGGAAACGGATCGTGACACTATCCTTCCTCCATAGATTGATGGCAGTTAGAAGTGACCCATGTTCGCTCCAGATTCGTCTCTAAAGTTCTTAGAAGAGGTTGGACCAATACTAAGCGTTGAATGTCTTTTTTGTTGTTGTATTTTTGGGCCTTATATATTTTGAATTAACAAGTTAAATTGTCTAGAAAAGGTCTAATACTTTGGTTATTTTTTTGGATATGTTATTATGAGAATTTGTTTAAGGAATTACTATAATACATGTTTTATGGATGGTATTACTATAGGATATGAATATTTTTTCTATGAATTAAGCAGGTGATGATGGAATATTACTTTGATTTTGATTATATAGCAGCTAAGCGAAGTGAATGTATTGTCACCTTACTGTTAGGTGGGGAGAAGGGAGGGGTGCATGACATAAATAATTAACAAACAAACAAACAAAAATAATATATATATATATATATATATAATTACTGATTAATTAATCCATATATCACATAAGTCAATTTAAAGGTATTACAGATCCATTAGTTAGCCTATATTACATGGCAAGTCTGAACACATAAAAAACATATAAGTTTTGGAAGACACAATCTATGTGTCTAGAATGGCATCCAACTCACTTGGATGTCCAAGTAGAAGATCCAGTGATGCACCACTCGTGGATCGCTGGTCACCTCGGTAGGTATACGAATCTCAAGGAATCGAAAGGAATGGATGACAGAAAATGGGAGATTAAGAGTGACACATTTGAGGTGTGTTGGAGTGGTAGGAATGAGTAAATGCTGAGATGAGGTCAGGTGAGGGGTATTCAATGACATCTCCCTTAAGCATGCTCCCGAAATCAATGCAAACACTTAAGGGGCTTAGCTCTTCATTCACTCTCTCATTAGGAAGACCAACAATTCCTAAAGGTAATGATCCTTCCAATATCTTAGTGCCAATAATCTCAACATGGGGAGCATTCTTTCTCTGAAGACCTGATGGAGTGTTGTCTTACCAAGAACTCATTCACTCCAAGAAACGAATACGTAGGTGAGGATTTCAGTGATATGATGGCACTTCGTTATCTGCATTGATGAAGGGTAGTATTATTTTTCAAACTCACGAAGACCTAAGCTAAGAGAAACAATTATGAATTAATGGATTCAACTTTTTAGTCAATTAGTTATCTCTATGCTTCCTAATCACTTGGGGAAGTCTTATTTCCTTTAAGTGATTTCTAGAACTTAATGTTTTCCCCTAGAGTGTTAATTTTGTTAGATTAAGTGTGATCAACATTAAGATCCTTGTAAGTTATGATGATGAACAAAATATGAAAAAAGTAAAGATAGTCATGTTACACACACAAGACTTGGACTTAACCACATAATAATGCTCGAAGTTGCAAACAGAAGCCGCAAGTATGAGATAAACAACTATTGCGTATGCAAGAGTATAACTTACGTATGTAAAAGTGGCATTACGTATGCAAGAGCCATGTTACAATGTAAAGATGCACAAGAATGAAGACATAAGCTACTGGATTGCTCTGCGCAAAGAATGGGTGACATATGCAAGACGATTGTTACGTGCACAAGAAATAAGCTTACATGCGTAAGAAAATCAAGACAAAACAAAATATCATATGACCATTGAAAAATATATGAAAATGATTATTTGCAGCAGTCAAATTCATCATGTTACGTATGCAACAGACTGTGTTACATAAGGAAGGTGTAACGTACACATGGCTTAATGCTTAATGATGAAAGACAAGTCCAGATAACATAAACATAAATGATTGCAGTCTAATGGCTAGTACATCAACCAACTAGATTTTGTCTTAGAAAGGCTATAAATACATGAAGAAAATGTAGATAAATAGGTCGATCCTACATCATTTTTGGCAACCTTGGACACAAAAATTCAAGAAAGAGAAAATTGTTCCCTGACCCATTCTCCAAGGAAGATTCAAAGAGAAGAGAGAAGAGGATTGGGCAAATGGCTAAGGCTATGTCAGACAGGGAAAAGGGGAAGCTACCAAATACCTCCCAAGTCAACCCAAAGGAGAGTGTGATGGCAATTATTTTGAGAAGTGGCAGAGAGCTTGAGGAGCCAAGTGTGGGGGAGAAGCCCCACGTTGAGAAGGGTGAAAATATGGTACTTGAAAGGAAGAATTGTGAGAAACATGGGAAAATCTTGCAAGAGAAACCTACTCACCAAGAGGAAGTCAAGCCTTATGTCCCACCTATCCCATTTCCCCAAAGACCCAAAGCTCAAACCGCTCAAACCAAAAATGCCAATTTTATGAAGTTCCTTGAGATGTTCAAGAAGTTGGAGTTGAACATACTATTCTTGGAGGCCATTTCTCAAATTCCAAATTATGCTAAATTCCCAAAGGAGCTAGTGGCCAACACGAAGAGGTTGGAGGAGTATGCTATGGTGGCACTCACCAAGGAGTGTAATGCGGTTTTATTGAATAAATGCCCTCCAAAGCTCAAGGACCCAAGGAGCTTTGTCATTCCTTGTACCATTAGGAAGTTGGAAAATGTTGATTCCTTGTGTGATTTGGGTGCATTGATCAGCCTAATGCCTTCATTGATCTATAAGAAGTTAGGGATTGGAGAGCTAACACCCACAACCATCAAACTCCAACTTGCGGATCAATCCATCAAGCAACCGCTTGGAGTTGTGGAGAACATCTTGGTAAAAGTATGCAAGTTCTTCTTTCCCGTTGATTTTTATGTTTTAGAGATAGGTGATGCTTGTGATACCCCCATCATACTTGGGACACCTTTTTGGCAACCAGTGGGATTTGCATTGATTTGACTAAGGGAAGTATAATCTTTAGAGTGGGGAGTGCATGTGAAGAGTTTCATATTTCTAAGAGTGTGCATACTCAATTGCTTGATCATGATAAAAATAGGGTGCATTATTTAGAAACATGTTGCATGATCTCTAAAGATAAATCTCTAGTGTGTCCAAAGGAAGTATAGCTTAATGTGCAATCTAGTGCAAAAGAGAGAGAAGAACAAAAAGGGGTTGAGAGTGCAAATCCATAACCGAAAGAAAAAGAAAAAGATTTTGTCGAGGGCCAACATGTTTATTATTTTCCACCCAAAAATCATTTTCTTTATAACCCCAAAATTCCAATGTGTGGTCCATTCATGATTTCTAAAGTGCATTCATTCGGTCCTATTGACATCATTTTGCATAATCACAAACCAATTATTGTTTATAGGAAGCGTTTGAAAAATTTCAAGGGATCCATATTTAGGACTATTTGGCACCCCAAACATGTCCTTTGCACACATCCGGAATGATGTTAAACTACCATTTGTCCGCAATGATGGTAAACTATGGTTATCTTGCATTTGCATGTAGTATATGTTTCAATTTCCATTGCAATTAGTGTAGAAGCACGTTTATTATTTTGTTTTGCATATTTGTGCCAAAAATGGTTGGAGAGGATTATTTGTAAATGCATTCATGTCATACACATCACCACCTCTAGCATGCATATGTTTTGTGTCTTCCCTAACCTTGTAGGTCTCATGCTAATGAGGGAGTTATGCATTCAAAGCAAAGCAATGGTGAGAAAGTGAGAATTAGATAAGCTTTCTAAACCCTATCCTCTTACATAAAGCTTTATTGTTGCCATGGAACTTGTCCTCATGTCTTGTGATTGTTTAGTTTGATCCAGACTTATATTTTTGAACATTGAGGACAATGTTCATATTAAGGGTGGAGGAGGAACTATTGATTGCTTCTTTGGGTTAATTGTGTTTATATGCCTTGTTTAGCTCATTTTTGTCAAAAATGCTTAATTTTTTTTGCTTGAATTGTGCTTAATTTGTTTAGAATGCATCGAATTTGTAAAGAATAGGATTTGGATTGAATTGGTTGGAGGATTTTTGTAGTGTTTTAGTATGCTTCTAACATGATTGATTGAGGAATGCATGTTATTTCTTGATTTTTTTTTGTAATTTGGTATTTTTAGGTTTCAAGGTTGAGAGTTTCTTGATCAACTACTTTAGTCTATATGTGGAGCATAAAAGAGGCTTTCAAGCTTGTTGCTAAGTTGTTTTGAGCAAACATGCTTAAATGATTGAATTTTGTATTTGAAAATTTGGAGTAGACTTAGCTTTGAATTGTATGAAAGGTGCTTAGTTGGATGCATGAAATGGTAGAATTCTCTCTTTGACTACGTTTGCAGCACTCAAAAATAAGAGAGAAGCAAGTAAAATGATAGTGCAAAGGAGTGAATTGTGAAGAAAGCACTTGTTTGTGAAACGTGGATGAATGAAATCAAGTTTTCTCCAAAAACAAAAAGGAAAATGCGTTTTGAACTTAGCAACGGGGGAGATAAGCCTTATTGAAGGAAATTGATTAGGGGATTTGATAGATAAACTCTTGAAATTGCAACTTCTTAATGCCAAGGTTTGATGTTTTATAAATAAAGAATAGCATTGCCTTTCCTCTCTTAACATTTTATTTGCATACTTACATAATAAAGAAATTCTCTTGCCTCTTTGATTTGAATTGTATTCTTGTCCCCAGGTTTTGATTTAGTTTGCTTGAAGACAAGCAAACGAGTAAGTGTAGGGGAGTTTGATGTATGCTAAATTTACACATTAATTTAAGCAAGAATTTATCTAATTTCATCCTTTAAATCATGATTTTATGGTGAAATTCTTATGATGTTTGTGATGATTGTAGGATGATAAGATTTGGAAGAAAATGAGCGGTAACTGGTGCAACCGAGATGCAAATGGAAAGAACCCAAGTGATCACATTAAAGCTTGAAGAAAATGAGGTTTTTGTGGCAGAGAAGTGCCATGGTTATGGCACCCAAAATTCAGTACCAAAGGGCTTGACGAAAAAGGCCACGACTGTAGTGATCAAAGTCCACAGTCGTGGCACCCAAATTTTGTGCCATTTCCTTTGACAAAAGTGCCATGGTCGTGGCACTGTTCACTACGGCGGCCGTGGCATCCTGCATGTGACGTAAAAAGTGTCAGAATGAAGACAAAAAGAGAGGGGGACCAAAAGGCACAATCAATGGCATCTCTTGGGGAATATTCCTAGGGTTTGTGGGGACCTAAAACACTATAAATAGGTTTCTTCGACATCATTTTTGGCAAACTTGGACACACAAATTCAAGAAAGAGAAAATTATTCTCTTACCCATTCTCCAAGGAAGATTCAAAGAGGAGAGAGAAGAGGATTGGAAGAGGGCTTCATCAACCATCAATAGAAGCTTTATTCTATCTTTTTATCATATTTTATTTGTTTAGAAACATGTTTAGGGTTTCAATTTATTATTTTATGCTTGATTTCCAAAACATGTTACCTTAGTTTCATTGTTAGGGTGTAGAGATGTAAACCTTAGATTTCTGTTGCTTTAATGGATGATTATTGTTATGGGTTTTGTGCTTTTAATATTATGTCTATTGTTTTGATGCTTTAATTGTTAAATCTATTGTTGGTGATGATTGTATGACTTGTTATTGATTGAATGATGTTGAGATTCACGACCTCAATGTTGTTTTCGACACACCTAAGTAATGAATTGAGACATGAAGATTGGGTTAGTTCACAATCATAGAACTTGTTTGGTTTTAGGATAGAAATATACCTATGCCTACAAGGTGTTTGATGAAATTCCCCAATGATCCTAATTGGCCTAATTTGACTAGGCGATGCCGAAAGGACCACCTAGGGAGTGTAGACACTACTTGAGTGACCTTGAGAGAGGCATTGGGTGATATTTGTGGAGAGAACACTCACACCCAATGTATAAAAAGCCAATTTCATTCAATATTGCGACTAAATCTTTGGTTTTATCTTGAAAGCCCTAATGTTTTCCAATTATTAAGTACTTGCATTTTGTTTATTTGCTCGCTTTAATTCCAAAACTCGAAAAACAAATCACTTGATGCTTTTATTTGCTTTTTCCTTTTTAATTGACCACAACTAGACCCATTCCCTTGGATTCGATATCCTTGGAACACTTTCAAGTAAAACTACATCAATTATAGTATGCTTGCTAGAGGTCGATCAAGTTTTTGGCATCGTTGTCAGGGCACGACATTATTTTTATGGTCATTTTATTTTTATTTTACTTATTTGTTATTTCTTTTGGACTTATAGGTCTTTATGCTTGTAAGACGCACTAGGATATTGGAAAATCAAGAAGTTATCCCTTTGATCCCTGAGATAGAAAGAGTTTTGAGGGCAAACCGAGCCAATCAAAGAAGAACAAGGATGGAAGGGATAGTTAGACCTCGAGGTGAGGTTAATAATGCTAGAGTTGAGCAAGCTCAAAGAGGTGGAAATGTGCACCAAATGGGGGGTCGAATGAATATGAGGGAGATACAAAGGCCGGTCATTGGGGCATCTCCTTCTTGAATTAGATTGAGCCTGGTGGCAAGGAACTATGAGTTGAAAAGCATTCACTTCACCATGGTACCATCATTTCATGGCTTGCCATCGGAGGATCCATTGACCTTCTTAAGGTAGTTCTACACCACCATCCAGACATTCCTTTTACAAGGTTTGGTTGCAGATGACTTGAGGATGAGATGCTTTCCATACAGCTTGAAGGATCGGGCTAAGTCTTGGTTGATCAACTTACCGGAAGGTTCTCTTGGCTCTTGGGAGGACATATATGATAGGTTCATGATGAAATATTATTCTCCTCAAAAGACGGTGGAATTAAGGAGCAATATTTTCTCTTTGTCAAAATTAGGGGGAGAACCCTTTCATGAGGCATGGGAGCGCTTCAAGATAATTCTCACTCAATGCCCTCACCACCAATTCTCTTTAGCGTTGCTTACCCAATTTTTCTATGATGTACTCACCATGCATGGGCAAACCTTGGTGGACACCAGTTCGGGAGGCTACTTTGGAGACAAGGGCACCAAAGAGGTGTATGATATATATGAGACGTTGGATAAAAAATTCATAACAAAAAGCGGTTAGGCAATGAAAAGCATGCATGCATGAGGTAAATACTTCTAATTCTTCCAAATTAGCTTCAATGGTTGATGAATTGTCTAGGAAGATGAATTTGTTGCTTAAGAAAAATGCCTTGGTGAATGAAAAATGTGCTTATTGTGGAGTGTTGGGACATGATGAGATGAATTGTGGGATGGCTCAAGGTGCGGGTGAAGGAGTTGGTTATGAGGATGTGAATTTTGTTGAGGGGATTCCCAAATGTTGAACCTAGCAATGATTGGTATTCCAACACTCACAATCCGGGTTGGATAAACCACCCAAATTTCTCTTGGAAGGATCCAAACACCTCCTCAAACCCACATAGACCTATGAGATTCCTGGGATACCAACCAAGACCAACCTTCAAACCTCCTAACCAAGACCCGTTCCCTTAGATTCGATGTTCTTGGAATACTTCCAAGTAAAACTACATCGATTTTAGTATGCTTGGTAGACATCAATCAGAAATCAGCCTTGTTTAAGGCTTAGAGGTGTGAGCGAAGATCAAATTTGTGAGTTACGCTTAAAAGGTTTGAGCTGAGAATCAACCTTGTTGGATTGAGCCAAAATGAATCATCAAAGATGGTGAATTGGAGAAATCCTAAATAAAGAACTTAGGTAGTAGATGTAGGCACGGTTTGGTCTAACCACTTGGTAGAGGGAAACACTCCTATTGATTATAATACTTGGACCTGAGTATTGAGTGTCGTATCCCACAAAGACTACGATTATTAGTAGTCAACGCACATTCCACATGATACAAGTCACGTTGATCATATCAAAGGAATTCTTGATTTTCTAGTTGAGATACAAGTCACGTTATCGAGTTAAATTAAGGAGGTAGTAGGCAATCTAAAAATTACAAGGCGCGTTGCATTAAGATCAAGTCATGTTATATGGATGAGGTGCTCTCGGCGTGAATTGCACTTATCTATAAGTCATGTTATAGAGCGTGCAAATCATGTTATATGAATGAGGTGCTCTCGGCATAAAATACTCTTGTGTACAAGTCACACTGAAGAGTATACAAGTCACGTTGACGAGAATGAGCATTAGACTTAAAGTGGACTTGAGAGCAATGGAAATCGATGTTTCACTACCTTTCAAGTCACGTTATGAGTAAAGGAGTCATCTTTGAAATATTTCCTTAACGCACGTTGCACGTAGATACAAGTCATATTGTAGAAGGTGATGTCAATTTCTGACAAGTCGGTGCCTCAGGATTCAAATTTGAACGTTCTCTGACACCTGACGCAATAACATGACAGAATCAAAGGAGAAATCTTTGGAGATCGACTACGCATGTTGTATAATCAAGTGCCATATGCAAAGCACACTAAAGCATGATCAATGCACGTTGCAAATGGACACAAGTCGCATTGTACGAAGAAAATCTCAAGGTGAGCATTCTGGATGGAGACTCAAGTCACATTGCATACATACAAGATACATTACATTGTGCAACATTCGAGGCCGAAGCATCAGAGTTAGATGAAAGACACTTTGAAAGAAAGCAAGTCATGTTGTACGTCAATGGGACATCTACAACGCACGTTGCATGGGTTACAATGCACGTTGTACCTGCCAATGTCATCAAAATCAAAATATCTTTCTCGTTTCTTAATGGCTATTTCAAGTCTCACAACGACTATATTTTGGAACCTACCTATAAAAAAAGGTACACACTTCAGAGACGAAGAGAGAACGAATTAAGAGTGTGCCCAAGCTTTGCAAATTTCATTTTTGACTTTCTCTCTCTAAGTGTTTTCAAGTTATTACACCATAACTAAGCTTTTGTATTACTATTTGCTTTGAGATTTGGTGTGACAAGATCATACTCATTCTGTTGAACATTATGTAAACAAGTTTCGGTTGTAAAGCTTGTGGGTAGAATATGTTTGCTTATTTTGTTCCTTAGAAAAATAAGTGGGTATTGGTTTTCTTGTTGATCTAGCTAAAAACAAAGGATTATAAAGGTTGTCTCGTGAGCCTAAAAAATAAGAGGTTGTAACGGTTTGCCTACACCGGTAAGTGAGGAAATGATAGTGGATTGAAATTCTCTAGTTGAGGATAGAGGAGTGGACGTAGGTCAAGGAGGACCGAACCATTAAAAAATGCAGATTTATTTTCGCTATCCCTTACTTATTTTTATTTCAGTTTCTGTGGTTGTGTTGGATTTAGCTATTAACTTTTGCTTTTCAAAATATTGCCAAAAGTTTTCAAAAGCTTTTATACTTAGCAAGAAATCCAATTCACCCCCCTCTTGGATAGTCATATTGGGATTTCAATTGGTATTAGAACTAAGACTCAATATTTTAAGGTTAAACAACCTGAGTATAAGATGCAAAATGGCATCCATGGGAGATATTTCCAAATATGAAGGTTTGGCTACTAACCGAGCTCCTTTCTTTGATGGCAGCGATTATGTCTATTGGAAGACAAGAATGACGGTCTTGTTGAGGTGCAAAACTGAAGAAGTTTGGGATGCAGTAGAGTTGGGTCCCTATATTCTTATGAAAATAGTAAATGGAGAAGAAATCTTGAAACCAAAAGTTGAATGGACATACCATGACAAAGAGATGGTGAGATACAACAACAAAGCTATGCACATATTGTTTTGTGCATTGGGAAAACACAATTTAAAAAGGTCCAACGGTGTTCTAATATTTATGAGATTTGGAGAACCTTGGAGATCAAATATGAAGGAACATCTTAAGTGAAGGAGAACTAGGTCTCACTTCTACTGCACAAGTATGAGATTTTCAAGATGAAAGAGGGAGAAGGAATCCAAGAGATGTTTGATCACTTCAATGACATTCTAAATGGATTGAAAACTCTTGGCGAGACATACTCAAACTAAAAGCTTGTAAGAAAAATCTTAAGGGCATTGCCAAAATCTTGGGCATCAAAGAAAGATGATATTCTTAAAGCAAAGGACCTCAACAAGCTACCATTGGAAGAAACACTTAGATCTTTTCTCACTCATGAGATGTGATTGTATGAAGATGAAGAGCAAAGATCCAAAAATGACAAGAGAAGAGGAATAGCTCTCAAATCTAAGGTGGTTGAAAATTCTGAAATTGAAGACAAAAGTGAGAGTGATGATGATGAAATTTCAATGTATGCTAGAAGATTCAAGCAGTTCATGAAGAGGAACAAGCCATGCAAGAAGAACAAGAATTTAAACAGTAAAGATGAGCCAAAGAAGGAATGTAAGAAAGAATTCAAGAAGGACTCTAAAAAGGAAAGCTCAATCATTTGCTAAAATTGTAACAAGCCGGGCCATGTCAAGTAAGAGTGTACTCTTCCCAAGAAATTCTCAAAATATTTAAAGAAGAAGAAGGGAAAGGCCATGAACACAACTTGGAGCGATAGTGATGAGTCAAGCACGGATGAGGATGAAGAGATTGAGGAGATAGCAAACCTATGTCAAACGGCCAAGGAAGATGATTCATCAAGTGGTGATGATGGAGAGGTATATGATCTTTACACCTTTGATGAATTTCAAGATGCTTTTGATGATTTAAGCAGTAAATTTGAGGAACTCGGCAGTTGCATTGAAAAAGAAATTTTCAAAGCTTGAAGATAAGGTGAAAGCCTTAGAGAAGGAAAATGAGGTTTTGATGAATGAAAAATCTATTTTAAAGAAAAATGTTGAAGATTTCTCATCCATTGCCACAAAGCTCACCAATGGAAAGGAAAACCTTTAGAAACTCTTAGGTTCTCAAGACAATCCTTATCCAAGCATGGCTTAGGATATATTCCTTTTTCAACTAAAAAGAGTTCAAAAGTGGTTTTTGTGAAACAAGGGTTTTCAAAGGATGATGCTGTTAGTTTTGTGCCCTAGTCCAATCATTGATACACATTGTCATTTGATTTATCAATTAATAAAGAGGCATTTTATTTCATATATATGAAATATTATGTTGTTTATAACAATATAAATCATCCATGAATAGTTATTCTTCCTTATGTCATCAAGTGTGTGACTTGATAGTAAAACCATAAGGTAAAAAGAATATTATTCTAAATGTCCCTAATCAATTATTATCATGGGAATGATGAAAAGCCAAGGTTAGTATGTTGCTAAGAGGATAATCAAATTTTATTGATTATGGATATGTGATATCACTTAAAACATAGATACATGGTAGGGAACATGTATTGGGTTGACCTGCTATTAAAGAACTTCATGGATCAATGTCACAAGTAGCTTTCATACAGTGGTGATGTTTGAGTCCTCTGACTGAAACTCATTATCGACTCCTACATGAGGAATCACATGTTTTGACTTAGTCAAAAC
>CAODLS010639430.1:0-19313 GCA_948243855.1 Flueggea neowawraea | reverse complement strand
GCTCTCTCGAGAGTTTCATCGAACACCTTGTTGGCATGAATATTTTCATTTCAAAACCTAACAAGTCTAATGCATGTCAACCTCACCTAATCTTCTTCTTTCGATCCATTAATTAGGCTTGTTAAAACTACCATTATATTGGCCAAACATAACAATAATCCATTCATACATGTCATTAAATCAAATCCAAAATCTCTACACATATTCCATTCAAGCACAAGGATAAAAAAATACACATATAGCAATGAAGAACAACATTCCCATTCATAAATATAGTAATCATCATCAAGATTCTACATCTCTTAGCCCTAACAAAGTATTGAAGCTACCATGACCAAGTTCAACATAATATGACAATAAAGCTTAACATAAATCATGGTAGACATTAAGAGATATGGAGAGAGAGAGAGAGAAGAAAAACTGATGTAAGAGAAGCCTCTTTTGGTAGCCTTCAAGAGAAAAATCCACCCTTCAAGCCTTGTTCTTCCTCCCTTCCTTGAACCCTAACCTATGTTCTAAACAAAAGAAAGAAAGAAAGAAAGAAAGAAAGAACAAAAATAAAAGAAGAAAATGTGGTCTTTCAATGAATGAAAGATGTAGGAAAGTGTGGATAAAATGGGTATTTATATCCATTTACATATCTTTAAACCCTAGCAAATGTGTGGCAAAAAATTCCCTTGAAATTCCACTTTTTGTCCACCGAAAGTACCTTGGCTGACATTGTGTTTTGTCTTGATTCAAGGTGGTCACGACCGTGACCAGCTTCTATTTCACCTCACGGCCGTGACGTTCCAAAAGTCACGGCCGTGAGGTGCATTCATCCCTACAATGGTGTTTCACGCGTTGTCCTTCTTCGCACCCTTTGAGTCAATTTTCGTCGCACTTTCTCCCATTGATCTTCCACCTATAAAAACATATTTTCCACGCTTTTTTCATCTATTTTTCATTCATTCATCATCATCTTACAAAAACACAAAAATGTATAAATATATCGATAATTAACCAATTGTAAGGCGAAAATGCTATATTTTTATGCTTGAATCAACATGTAATTTTAACATATATCAACGTTCGAGGGAGCCCAATAGGGAGAAGACTAAGGGTACATTTGGAGGCCAGCAGAGCCAAGGACAGAGTAGTTAGTCTGAGTAGAGGCATAAACCTTCCTTTGGAGGTCATAGACTGGGACAAAGTTCCCAGAGTGCTAGTATGGCACAGCCAGCTGGGCATACCGGAGGTTAAAGTTTTAGAGGATCACTTCCACATTGTGAAACTTGTGGGAGTAGACACTCTATAGTATGTAGTAGAGTAGCCATGACATAAAGTTGTTAATTGTCCCGTGAAGCATGGTACAAGATCACATACGGTATAGTTAGTGGTCGGTGGTACAAGCACCGCTAGCGCTGGAGCTGGCAGTGGTATAGGTAGAGGCACGATAGGTTTTAAGAGTTGTAGCCAGATTAGACAGGGTATAGGCTGTGGAAAAGCCTATCAAAGCAGTTCTGCCACTGGAGGGCAGGCTCGTGTGTACCATTTGACACATCATGAGGTGCATGTTGACTTCGATTTTGATGATGTTGATTGCAAAACATCCATGAAAGATGTGCTAAGTTGCAGACTTGTTGACATCTTGATACAAAGCACATTATGCCTATGCAAGTCACGTTGATCATGATGAAAATATCATTAAGGCACGTTAGACTCGATATAAAGGGCATAGATCATCCATTCCAGAAGTGCCAAGTATCAGATGATCATTAACGCACATTACACAAGCTACAACGCACGTTGTGGGACTTGCTAAATGATACAAGATGCATTGAAGAGTAAAAGATGCAACCTTTGAAGAAATGCTTAACGCATATTACAAACGGTGCAACACACGTTGATGAGATTAGATAAGGACAAAGCCAAGACGCTCCTCGAGATTTAAATCTGAATATTCTCTGACATGCTGACATGGATTAAACATGCAATCTTGAGATGAAGTTGACAACTCACATTGTAAAGTGTGCAACGCACGTTGAAGAATCACTGGGTGATTGTGCATATTCTGAAATGAAGAACAACGGCGTAGAGCAAGACACAAGTCACGTTGATGTATGATCAACACATGTTGAAAGAGGCACAACACACATATAGGAAAATGCATTCAAGGCTGTGGATACTAGAATTCTTGCAAGGAGGACCGAACCACTATAAATTGGATTTAGGTCAAGGAGGACTGAACCACTATAAATTGGATTTGTCATCTCTTCCCTTACTCTCTCATATTTACTTACTTTGCACTGCATTTGATTTATTATTTAGTGTGTATTGGATCTTTAGAGCCTTCGCATTTAACTTTGATATTGATTTCAAAAGAACTTTTTATTTGTTTTGATTTGAAAAAGATTTTCAACAAAGTTGTTTAATTTGGTAAAAATCTAATTGACCCCCCTCTTGGATTGTCATTCCATTGCCCTCTACTGGGACTTACAATTGGTATCAGAGCTTGTGCTCTTGATATATTTGTTTTTGGCTTAACATCCAAAGAGTTAAAGATCTCAAAATGTCTTCCATTCATGACATTGCAATATATGAAGGTTTAGCAATTAATCGTGCTACTTTCTTTGATGACAGCGATTATTTTTATTGGAAAATAAGGATTAGAGTGTTCCTACTATCAGAAAGTGTGGAGATATAGGATGTTATTGAGGAAGGTCCATTTGTGCCAACAAAACTTGTAAATGGACAAAGTGTGAAGAAACCAAAAGATGAGTGGAATGACAATGACAAAAGGCTAACATCTTACAACGATAAAGCTATGAATATTCTCTACTGTTCTTTTAGCAAATCTCAGTTTAACAAAGTTCAACAATGTGCAAATGCTCAAGAGATTTGGCAAACTTTGGAGGTTGCTTATGAAGGAACAAGCCAAGTCAAAGAAAACAAGGTTTCTCTTATTGTTCATAAATATGAGCTATTCAAAATGGAGAAAGATGAATCCATCCAAGAAATGTTTGATCGGTTTAATGACATCCTCAATGGCCTCAATGCTCTTGGAAAATCATACACAAATTCTGAGATCGTGAGAAAGATTCTAAGGTCTTTACCAAAAACTTGGGCTTCTAAGAAAGATGCAATTTTAGAAGCTAAAGATTTAAATTCTTTGGCGTTGGAGGAGTTAATTGGTTCTTTACTTACTCATGAAATGAGTATTAAAGAAGATGATGAAAAGGAAGGCAAGAAGAATAAGAGGACAGATTTGGGCATTGCATTGAAAGCTCAAGCTCAAATGAGGATGATGATGAAGAGGATGAGTTTGAGGATATGGAATACTCATAAAGATATTTTGCAAGTTCCTCAGTAAAGAAAAAGGTGCAAAGGAGGCAAACAAGAAGAAAAACAAGTTCATTTGCTATGAATGTCATAAACCGGGTCTTGCTAGACCAAATTGTCTTTATTTGGAGAAGAATAACAAAAGAAGGAAAATAAGATCCCTTGATGATGATTCAAGTTCAGGTAGTGATGATGAAGTTGGAGGAATATGTTTAACAGCCCATGCAAATGTGGTACCCTTTCCGTAACTCAAACTCATTTTTTTTAATTCTTTAAATATGCATGTTGATTATTTGTTGTCATTTCTTGCATATTTACGTTGATTGCATACATTGAATTTATGTTTTCCAAATAGGGAGACATTTTCTTACTACTATGCATTTGTTGAAACAAAAAGGGGAGTTTTAATCTCAAAATCATTTCTTTGAAAAATGCATTTGCTTAGGGGTTGCTATATTTGTGCTTATTGATTCCTTTCACTGATTGGAGAAGAATGTTGATTTTTCAAATTCTTTTTGATGACACAAAAATGGGGAGAAGTATTACATGAATTTGCATGTTATTTTTTCAATTGGTATCATCTTTATTTTGAACATCATGAATATTATTGTGTTGAACTAACCAAGTGACAAGGAGTGAAATCATTGATCAAATTGTCTGTTATTGGTGAATAGATGTTCAAATTCATGTATGTTTTGTCATCATCAAAAAGGGGGAGATTGTTGACTTTGGTTTTGATCATGATTAATGTAAAACATCCATGAAAAGAAGTGTAAAGGTGCATACTGGCTATTTTGCGCATAGAAAAGCTTGTAATGCGTGTAGTATAGATGATTTGGGCGTAGAAAGCGTTGTAGTGCACATAGAAGTATTGATCCAGAATGCAGTGAGCATCAGATGTTGATCGACTCACATAGAAGGATGTACAACGGACATAGATGAGCGAATGTCCAAATGAGCTAAAATGATCGGTGATGATGTTACGTCAATGAGTAGTAGAATACGCGTAGAAGGAAAGAGCAACATTATGAATAAAACTCTTACTACGCACGTAGTAAGGAATACAAAGCGCATAGACGAGTATGACAAATGACTCCAGAAGGCGACAAATTCTGTTGTGTGTCAAACTTTTAAAAAGAGAATATTTGTTGACATATCCAAATACGTCAGAAGTTCACATTTTATGCACGTAGAACTTGATGAGCTGGACCAGATGAGGACAAAGACAATATGTTCCTCGAAATTTGAATTTGAATATTCTCTGACACAACTGGCACAGTCACGTGAAGAATGAACGGTGCAATCGTGAACGAAGCCGTCTACGTACGCACATAGTAAGCCACTCGGTGAAAATGCATAATTCTAGAAGCCAGTCCAATGCACGCAATATGCGGTACAATTCGTGTAGATCATGATACATGCGCATAGAACAAGCACTATGCACATCGATGCCAATCCATTCAAGGCAGTGGATACTGGGTAAAATCCTATGCACGTATAAGGAAGATCAAGTCATGTAGAACTCAGTTAGAACAAGGTACTATGCACGTAGATAATGTATAACGCGCATAATATAGGGTGACGTCGATTAATTTGGAATTTTACACTCTTTCACAACGGCTACTTCAAGGCTCTAACAGTTATATTCTTTCAAGTGGCTATATAAAGACGTCCCGTATTAGAAGAGAAAAAAGAAAGACATTTGCTAAAACTTGCTATTTACTTACTCTCTCACTTCTACATTTCTAACCCATTTGAGTTATTTACTTGCTATCTTACTGTTGGGTTTGAGTGAGTTTTAATCTCCTATATACTTGGGTTAAATTTGTGACAAACAAGGTTGTTTGTTTGGGATAGATATGTTTCCTTATTGAGCCTTAGAAAAACAAGAGTGATTGCTAGTAAGTCTTAGAAAACTAGAGTTGGGTTTGGCTTATTGATCTCTCAAAAACAAGTACCTCGGTTTGGCTTGTTGATCCAGTAAAAACACCAAAACTAGTGGTTAAGGTTTTCTAGTTGATCTCGTAAAAACTAGGAAAACAGTTTTTTGTTAAACCCGCAAAAACAAGGTGTAAAGGTTTTCTTGTTGATCCTGCGAAAACAAGGTGTAACAGTTTTTGCCTCCACCTACAATAGAGATTGATAGTGGATTGAAATTCTCTAGTTGAGGCTAGAAGAGTACATCTAGTTCAAGATGACCGAACTACTATAAATATTGGGTTTTAATTTCTCTCTCCCTACTCTCTTTACTTTGCCTTGCACTTGCATTTGATTGTATTACTGTTGTGTGTGGATTAGATCTTTAGAGCTTCTGCATTTACTCATTGATTTAAGTTTGAAAGGAAACTTTGTTATTTGTTTTAATTTATAAAAAAATTTCAACAAAATTTTTAATTTGATAAAAATTCTTATGTTATTTCTTATTAGATCGTTATTTCTTATTAGAACCAGGACTTACAAATGGAACTGCTGTCATCTCTCTCCTCCAGCCAGCACCGGAGACTTATGACCTCTTTGATGATATTATTCTTTTGTCGGATGGACAGATTGTGTATCAAGGTCCCGTGAGAATGTCCTCGAGTTGTTTGAGCATATGGGTTTCGGTTGCCCTGAACGGAAAGGTGTCGCAGACTTCTTTCAAGAAGTAAGTGTAGATACGACAGACTTTTATACGATATTTTTACTCTTCTTTTTA
This sequence comes from Flueggea neowawraea, assembly GCA_948243855.1. Taxonomy (NCBI): domain Eukaryota; kingdom Viridiplantae; phylum Streptophyta; class Magnoliopsida; order Malpighiales; family Phyllanthaceae; genus Flueggea; species Flueggea neowawraea. The sequence goes on along the minus strand of CAODLS010639430.1, from coordinate 13,297 downwards.
TTGTTGAAACCAAAAGCAATATCATTAATATTTTTGAGGTTTGGAAACAGTTTGGACGGCTAAGAAACATTGCAGGTGACATCAAGGAAAAATCAAAAACTGGGCTCGTAAATATCAGGCGTACAGTTTTGTTTCAGTCAAGGAATTTGCAGAGGCATTTTTGTCATTCCATGTAGGCCAACGCATTGGGGATGAACTTTCAACTCCATTTAACAAAGACAAGAGCCAACCAGCTGCTTTAGAAAGAAGAAAATATGGTGCAGGAAAGGTAGAGTTGTTCAAAGCTTGTTTTTCAAGAGAACTCTTGCTAATGAAGAGGAATTCATTTGTCTACATCTTGAAGCTTATCCAGGTGAGTGCTCTTTTTTTCTATATCAAGATTTCTGATTTCAGCTTTTGCTTTTTTTTAACCCATTTTCTTTGATCCTAGCTTATCATTATTGCATTCGTTACAATGACACTCTTATTGCGAAGCCATATGCACCGAGATTCAGGTGCTGATGGTGGAATATATGTGGGTGCTTTGTTCTTTCCTGTGATGATTATAATGTTCAATGGCTTGTCAGAACTGACCATGGCCATTACTAAGCTTCCTGTATTTTACAAGCAAAGAGACTTTCTATTCTACCCTGCATGGACATATTCTCTCCCTGGATCATTAAAATTCCTCATACTTTTGTGGAGGTTGCCGTTTGGGTTTTTATTACTTACTATGTTATTGGATTTGATCCTAATGTTGAAAGGTAAGTGAAATATATGTACTTGGCTATGCTTATTCTCTTCTACTGTTCAAGTCATGCATCAATTTAAGAAACAACTTAAAGTTTCTTTGTAGAAATTGTTGCCGTTAAACTTTTTCATTCATTGTCAAGTTTAATTCTCAAGAGGCTACTTATCAGAAAAGATAGAATTGATCTTCATCTAGCTCATGAATGTGTAGATTGTTTAGGCAGTACCTGATTCTCGTACTGGTTAACCAGATGACTTCGTCACTATTCCGATTTATAGCAGCATCAGGAAGAAACGTGATTATTGCTCAAACCTTTGGATCATTTGCACTGCTCATACTTTCTGCGTTTAGTGGCTTTCTCCTATCCCGAGGTATGATAATTGAACAAGTTTTTCAATGTGAAAAACTAATAAATTCTTTTAGGTTCATAAATCAATTTGCTATAATCAATTTTTGTTTGATGAAATAGACAGCATAAAGAAATGGTGGTTATGGGCTTATTGCATGTCACCAATTATGCATAAAGAGAATGCAATAGTAGTTAATGAGTTCCTTGGAAACAGTTGGAATCATGTAACCATTCTCAACTTATAAGTTCTGTTTTCACATTTTCCTTTTGCATTTTACGTGTTATATAACTGATGACTGAACTATTTCCTTCGAAATAAAAGGTTCCACCAAATTCAACAGAAACACTAAGAGTTCAAGTTATGAAGTCTCGAGCATTCTTCACTGAAGCTTACTGGTATTGGAAAGGAGTAGCAGCATTGACTGGTTTCGTAATGTTTAACTTATCCTTCACTCTCTCTCACTTTCCTCAATCGTGAGTGACAAAAGAACTGATTTTCTCTATTGTTACAAAACAAGCGCAATCTTCTCACATATTGAAAGTATTATTGCACAGCTTTTAATAAACCTCAGGCTGCCATATCAGAAGAATCTCAAAATGAATCAGATGACAAAGTTGAAGAATCTCAGCATTTATCAGAACGTACGGGTAATACAACTATTTGATCAATTCGTGTGCTTGTACTTAAAATCGTTTATGCTTTAATTATTCTATTGCAGAGAGAACAAGGTTGAATGTCAATGGAAACCCCAATAAGAAGAAAGAAACGGTTCTTCCATTTGAAGCGCATTACCTTTCATTTGATCAAATTTCTTACTCGGTGGACATGCCTTAGGTATTAACATACAATAGTGTCCTCCTTCTTTACATGTAGCAGCACTAAAACTAGGAAAACTGACCTCCAAAACCAAATTACAGGAAATGAAAAATCATGGTGTCATTGAGGATAAATTGATGCTATTGAAGAATGTGAGTAGTTCCTTTAGGCCGGGAGTTCTCGCAGCTTTAATGGGAGTTAGTGGTTCTGGTAAAACTACCCTTATGAATGTGTTGGCTGGTAGGAAAACTTATGGGTATATTGAAGGTGGAATCACTATTTCTGGATACCCAAAAAAACAAGAAACTTTTGTTAGAATTTCTGGATGTTGTGAGCAACATGACATTCATTCGCCGCATGTTACTGTGTATGAATCGTTATTATACTCCGCTTGGCTTCGTCTGCCCACTGAAGTTCATGCCCAAACAAGAACAGGTAGCATAAAAAAAAATTTAAGAGCACTTCTTTTTCTGTAAAAATAAGTATTTCAGCATCATTATTTTCTGTATTTACCACTGATTGCTGAGCAAATTCAGTATAATCCTATATATATTCTTTTTTTAACTTTCTGAATGCAGCTTGAATGTCTGGTTTCAGTTGACTTATATATCTGTTTAACACTGAAAAGAATTGGTTGCAGATGGTCATCGAGAAAATCATGGAACTTGTTGAGCTCACTCAATTGAGTAATGCAATAGTAGGGTTGCCAGGTGTAAATGATTTGTCCATCGACCAGCGCAAGCGGCTAACAATTGCAGTTGAGTTGGTAGCAAATACATCAATTATATTTATGGATGAACCAACTTCTGTACTAGATGCAAGAGCAGCTGCAATTGTGATGAGAACAATTCGGAACACGGTGGACACCAGACGAACAGTTGTCTGCACCATTTATCAGCCTAGTATTGACATTTTTGAAGCATTCAATGAGGTTAGAAACATTACCGAATTGCGCATACCATTCTTTACCATGGGCTCTTTAAAATCTGTCAGCGATTATTTAAAATGGAATTGCAGCTATTGTTGTTGAAGCGAGGAGGAGAAGTGATATATGCAGGGCCACTGGGTCGCCATTCTTCACAGATGATCAATTACTTTGAGGTTCATCATTGTATTCTTATGTTTAAAGCTTTATTCATACAATTTCGAAAAATACTTACCTTCCACTAGAAGCATGTCCCCACTTATGCAGTAGACAAATAAACGAGTGGCAATATGACATGGGGACATGCTCCCAGAGTGGATCCACCTTTCCATATGTCACTCAATTATTTGTTTGGTACACGCGGAAACCTACAATTACATAATCTGATTCACATACCATTACTTTCATTTATTAAGGGTTTTGAAGGAGTTAAGAAAATTAAAGATGGTTACAATCCAGCAATTTGGATGTTGGAAATTACCTCCTCAGCGCATAAAATAGCTATCGGAGTTGACTTTGCTGCTAGTTATAGAAACTCTGAGCTTTACAAGTAAGCTATATGTAAAGTAGATCCTTTTTCAAGCGGGTAAGTAGGGCCTTTCTTTTCTTTCTTTTTCCTTTCTGATGTATGGCATGCATTTCAGGAGAAACCAAGAACTTATAAAGGAATTAAACACACCTGGTCCTCGCACAAAGGATCTCTATTTCCCCACACGATATTCTAGGTCTTCCTCGTTCAATTCAGTTGTTCATATTGGTGAAACGTACCATACACTGCCGTGAGATTTATGTTTACATCCTTTGTAGCTCTGATGTTTGCGACAATGTTCTGGGATCTTGGCTCCAAAACGTAACTTACAACTGCAATAGAAATCAATGTGAGTAGAAATTCTACTTGTTAGCATCGTCCATCTTATATTATATTTTCATCACTCAAAATATAGGCATAGAGAACAAGATCTTTTCAATGCTATGGGTTCAATGTACGCGGTAGTTCTCTTCCTAGGCAAGCAAAATGCATCGTCTGTTCAACCGGTAGTTTCTGTTGAAAGAACCGTCTTCTACAGGGAGCGAGCTGCTGGGTTGTATTCAGCAATGCCTTATGCCCTTGCACAAGTGACAACTCTCAAATTCCGATAAGTAGAATACCAATGTCATCATAATTCAATTAGTTATCTCACAGTTCTCTTTTTTTTTTTAGGTACTCAATGAGCTTCCTTACATATTTATACAAACTTTGGTTTACGGTACTATTGTCTATGCCATAATTGGATTTGAGTGGACTGCTGCCAAATTCTTTTGGTATATATCTTCACGTATTTCACATTCTTATACGCCACCTTCTACGGCATGATGATAATAGGTATAACACCAAACCTCCACATAGCAGCTATTGTTTCCTTTGCATTTTTTGGAACATGGAGCCTCTTTTCGGGATTTGTAGTCCCTCGAACTGTAAGTATTTCTGATTTCAATGCTATAATTTTATTTGAACTTTTAATTCCTTTATGGACTAACTGACCATCTTGTGATTTTTATTATTAACAGAGAATGCCTGTGTGGTGGAGATGGTACTTTTGGGCATGCCCAGTAGCATGGTCCTTATATGGATTGGTGGCATCACAGTTTGGAGATATGAAGAATGAGCTTGAGACCGGTCAAACAGTAGAAGAGTTTGTGAGAACATATTTTGATTTCAAACATGATTTTCTTGGAGTGGTTGCAGTTGTTATTGTAGCAATTCCTGTGCTCTCTGCATTTACTTTCGTCCATTTCCATTAAAATGTTTAACTTCCAAAAGAGATAGTTCATCGTATATGTAGGTATTATAGTTCGCATGTTATATTTAACATAATTGTTATTTATATTACCTTGCCTGTGAATCTTTATAGTGTTGAAATAAAACATTTGTTAATTTGGAGCATCCTAGTGGTCTTCCGAGTTTCGTCCTTAAAATTTCTCTGTTGGGATTGTTTCGTCCTTAAACATTTCAGCAGTTTTGTGCACTTGGCAAATGACAAATCTTTGATAACATAAATTGGTTTATTGCTAAACTTAGTGAGAAGACTTGTTGCTAAATTTGGCGCGACATTTGGCGCCAAAACTGTGCGATGAAACTAGAAAAAAAGCTGTCTCTAAATTAGTGAGAATTTCTAAGGCGGCATCTATCTTACATGACATTTGATTTAACGTAATGTAGATAGAAAAAGTGGTTAATGAAATATTTTATCAGGGGCAAACAAGAAGTAAACTAGTGTTGATATTTCTATAATCAAAGCGGGAATATGTATCCACAGGGAAGTTCTTGCGCCCATGTTCTTTAGATAAAAAATCAATTGTTCAACTATGGCATGATTCATGAAAGTGTTCATGTTTTTTGTGACAACACTTAGTACTTTTAATTTTAATAAAAATCCTACTATATACATAACAAAAGAATACATATAAAAATTAGACATCCATTATTATGTAATTATGCCAACAGGGGTGATATTTGTTTTCAATTTGTACCCAAAAATAATAAATTTGCTAACATTTTTATCATGTCATTGTGTGAACAAAGTTTTAAGCTTAATTAGAATAAGAATACATATATGTGAAATGTGCTATAATTTACATACTTTTAATGCAAACAGGAAGTTTCCATTCTAGTGTTTGCAGATTCCTCCGCACCCCACACTGTCTGGTTCCCTTTGGTCGCACCGTCTTTGTTCAATGAAACCCATCCCCGGGATCGAGTAGTCTAGTAGATAAGATGTTCTTTTGGGTTGATGAAATTTGTATGGAGTATCTCCTTCTTCATTTTGGCAATTGACAAATAGCCATCAGCTTTTCTGATAAAAAATGCAGTTTGCCTTGAGGTATGTCGCAACCTTCGTCAAAGCAGGCTTTGTTTCGCCATTTCCACAGCCACCATACAGCTATAAAGAATATAGTTGCATATTCACGAATCGTTGGTTGGTTCAGTAAATATGTTTAAGGGAGAAGGAAAAAAAGAAGTAAATATGGATTAAAGAGAAGAGTGGAGAATACTAGGTGTGAAGAAGAGGGTGCGGAGCAAAGGAAGAACTTACACTAAGGGACATACAAGGAAGAAAACTTAGAAGGAGAGACCATAGGAAGCTCCACTAAGGGACATACACTATTATTTCACGGACAGAGATTAAAGATAAGACAAAATGCATAGAATGGGACAAGGAAAAAAGCATAAAGGGTTAAAGATATTTATTCGAGTCACTAAATTAAAATAGAGGAAATTACATTTCACGTTTTCTTTTATATTTTTATTTTACTTATGTGACAAAGGGATTATATTTTCTGTTTTGTAACATTAAAATTTCACAAATGCAATGCATGTTCTTCTAATTGTAAGTTTCTCTCTCCTCCCTCTATCTCGACACCCTCTCTCTCTCTCTCTCTGTTTCTCTCTCTTCCCTCAACTCCGCACGCTACCTCCTCTCCTTTTGTCATTTTTTTTTCTCTCCCCTCACCTCAGCCTTGCGATCCCAGATGTCACTTAGAAAAGATATCGAATCAATGACAAAGATTGTTGTTGAACTAAGGATGGTTAACATTCAAGTTCCATTATGTTTTTATGATGAACAAATGGTATTTGATACTTTGATGAAATTTGCACTCTAGCAACGACTAACTCGACTAAACATTCAACCCACTCGAGTAACATTTCACCCAGTTTATTTCACTCGAGTAACTCAAGTCCTCACTCGAGTAATCGGACTTCCAGATGAAAATTGGTTGAAGAGTCTCACTCGAGTAACAAAAGGAGTCACCTGAGTAATCGACCACTTATATCACTCGAGTAACATGTTGAAGTCCACTCGAGTAATCCATGTGTCATATCCCTCGAGTAATCAAGGAACGTCACTCGAGTAACATTTGTGAAGCATCAGTGTTGAAAAACATACTCGAGCAACAACATTCATCACTCGGGTAATGCAACCGACCAGTTGACATGAAGAACATCCTCTCACTCGAGTAACAAGTTTGGTCACTCGAGTAGTCAAGTGAAGACAACATAATTATACCTTGGAATGACAAAAATAGAGTTCAAATGTCAAATGCATGTGGTCCCAAAAGTCAGAATGAAAGGTCACTCAAGTAACACAAGACAATCACTCGAGTAACACATGTGAAGATGGATCTTTAAGAGATAGCTCACTCTGGTAACACAAAGTGTTTACTCAAGTAAGGTACTGTGTCAGAGGCATTTAATGCTCGGTTACTCTGTCTCACAATGACTCTAATCAACCCCTTAATGACTATTTGGACATGAGAAGCTATAAATGCATCAAAGGGACTTCAAAAAAGGTTGAAGAACACTTGATCATTAATTCCTAACAACAACCAAGCATCAAAGCCTTGATTTTCTCTCTCTTATTGATACAAGTTTATTGCTCTTTTATTGTTGTCATTATTTCTTGTATCACTAGTTCATTTATTGATTGGTGAGTGTTTGTAAACATATTTTAAGGGTGATTGTGAGTGAGATTAAGTGTTGATCCTTAGGTTGGTTTTTATTATTGAACTGAAATCAAAAACATTGTAAGAGTTCTCACTTTTATAGAAAATGAAGTTGTAATCTTGTGAAGATTGATAGTGAAAACCCTAAGTGGTTATACTTAAGTAGTGGACGTAGGCATCGAGTTGACCGGACGACTATAAGTTCTTGGTGTTTTTTCATTACTTGCAATTATTTGCGAAGAAAATTCAAAACTACTCATAGCACACTATTCAACCCCCTTCTAGTGTGGTTATTGAATCTATAATTGCCGCCTCAACTGTGTTGTTATTCTTCTCTTCTTCCTCCATATCTGAAACCTCGTCCGCTTCTTCTCCTATTCTTCCCTTCTTCCGCCTCGTCCGACACCTTCGACTCCTTATCCGCACGCCTCGTTTGCTTCTTCATTTTGCCGCGTCGCCTGCTGGAACGGCGACTGCTAGGGTTTCAAAACCCTAGCTCTCGCCGCCATGAAGGAGATATTTTTTTAAAAAAAGTTATTTAACAGTCCCTAATTTTGGGTTGTACTCATTTTGTTCTCCTTTTATTTTTATTTGTACTCATAATTTTGTCGAATAATAAAGAAAAAATTAATATATTTTTGAAAAATTTGTTTTGACTTTAATCATTTATTGGTTTGTTTTCGTTTTACTATTATTTTGTTGTTGTACTCGTTTTGTTTTTTTTTGTACTTATTTTCACTAGTTAAAAAGTATGTTCAACATCAGGGACTGAGGGAGGCCCCCACCGGCCACCGATCCCTTATTAGGGGGTTCCTCCGTCCCCTCCTTGTATGGTGCCCCCACCTCACTTATAGGTGAAAGAGGGGCACCATTAAAGGTCACAATTTCTAGCTTTGCTTTTTATACTCTATCAAACTCGCTGAAACACTTATTACACTTAGCCCTTGTTTGTTTCATTGGAAATGAAGGGAAAAAAAATGAAATGAAATTTGATTTCTTTTCTATTCTTTGATTCAATGAAAATGAATGGAAAAGGAGAGAAAAGAAGGGGAATGGAGGGAAATATAGAGTGAGTTTTATTTTTCACCAATTTGATGAGAAATGAAGAGAAATGCCACTTCCTCCATTTCTTTTCCTTTCCCTCCTTCCCATAAGCAACCAAACAAATGCTTAGAGATCTAAAACTCAAAATATCTCACTGAAAGGCTCAAGTTAACCAAACAAATGCTTAGAGATCTAAAACTCAAAATATCTCACTGAACGGCTCAAGTTATTTCTCAGGTTCGATCCACTTCTCTCTGTTACATTCAATCTAGTTTAGGACTAAAGGTTGTGTCTTTCTTGCTTGTTTTTCCATTTCTCTATCTGGGTTCTTGAAATGCTATTGAATGATGTTGTTGGCTTTACCGGATGGTGGTCTGTGCTTGCTTAAAGTTGCTTACTTGGCTGCTAAATCTGTGACTTGATCAATACTTTGAGTTCAGGTTAGTTCTTTTTGGTGATTAAGAGCAAGTTTAGATTTTGTTGGGACCCTATAAGTAGATTAGTGAGTTTGAACTGTGGTAGTGAGATTGGAATGTTCCATTTTTTGGATTTGCTACTTACCGCCTGATTTGTGATTGATGGAGATTTCAAGTACTGGAATAGCTCAAATAGTGATCTGAATTGCTATTGATTTATTTTGTTCTTCAGTGTGTACTATCTAGATTGAATGATAACTTCAAAATTCCTATGACGACGAATATTTGTTTCTTGAATTCATTGTTGTCAATTGATTTCATACTAAAGGCAAATTTGTACACGTATATATACTTGTCTTTCATCTATTGAGGCCATTATATTTCTTGATTGGTGAATCCATTGCAGCTTGTTTACTTCATATTGTTTTACATACATAGCTTATGTATTAAAGGTTTTGTCTCTAGTAATGGCTATAACAACTTCTTCTTACAGGTTTTTTCAGGGGATTGTCCCTATCATATCATGGGCTCTAAGCATAACCCGCCAGGCAGCAGAACATGAGGCCCTCTATCTATATTGATTGTGCTTTGCCTGTGTTGTTTCTTTTACATCTTGGGAGCTTGGTAGAAGAGTGGTTTTCGAAAAGGTGATATGGTTTGATTTTTAAATTTCTTAGTTCTAGTTATGTACTATTTTGGTTGTGCAGTCAAATATTGAAGTGTTGCTCACAGTTTGTGCTGTTTTGCTTATTGCACATTACATCCTCAATGAAATGCCTAATTGATTCTTTAAAGTTTAAACTGAGAATTCACTCTTGTATGTGATTCTTCAAACATTTGGTTTAGAGAATGGATTACTAAGCAACAATAGGAACAAAGATCCGTAAAATGAGATAATGTTCAATGGCAATTGTAGATATTTGCATTATATTTAAGGATAGCTTGATCAAGAAATTGAAGAATGTGAAGCGACATTGTCTGCATATAATGCTACTAATATGTTTTGTTGGTAATAAAGTGTTATACTGTGTTGCTTATAAGGTGTTTGTTGATTTGCTGGATTGTTCATATGGTGCACCAGATTTACGGAGGTGAGTTTTGTGAAACAATTTTGAAATTTGAGTGAGTTTTGTGTAACAATTAAAATAGTTTTGCAGCTGGAGCTTGATTTGAATTTTTTTGGAAAGTTGTTTTGGTGCTTCAATGGCTTATTTGATTAACAGTAACCAGCATAGTGGCTATAATCAAGGCATGGAATTGAAAACAGAAGAAGGTTTAGGTGCAGATGGAGTATATGTCATAACCTTTTTGATTAAACACTTTGCTGAGGCCATTCCTCAAGACACTCTCTACAAACTGTTGTCTCACTATGGTGGTAGCTCTGTTCGTCCATGCAGTACCGGAAGGTGATTCGTCTATGAGAAGTAGAATTAGGAGGCCTATTTGGATAATTTTTTTTTGTTTTTCTTTGATTAAAACTTGCTCTTAATTGTCAAAATTTCTTAATCTGCCATTATTTAACATGTATATATGAAAGAACTGTGCCCCCAGGTAGAAGACGTTCTGGCTCTATCCCTAGTCAACATACGGTCATTTTTCTAATGCGTGATCAACACACGATCAAATTGAGAAATTTTTTAAATCTTTTTCTCTCTGTTTTCATTTCTGATATCTTTTTGACATGTATGTTGCATTTTTTAATTTTGTCTTTTTTTGTTATATATTTGTGTGCTTTTCCCATTAAAATAGCCTAAATTCTGGTTTATTTAATATAAATAGTCTATATTTCAAATCTCTAAACACTTAATAATCTTATTAAAAAGTTCTTTCTCATCCAATTAAGGCCCTGGGCCTCTGTTTGAAAGGTTTAAGTATGATTGATGACTCTAGTTTTTCTTGATAAGTATCTATAAGTAAAAAATAATTAATAAATATACGCGGTTTTTTCCTACCCCTAGAATATTGCTAAACAGCGACAAAAACTCCCAGTGACATCTACCAAGTCTGTCTTGACCTATTTAGAAATATCAGAACTTTCTTCCTATATATTCCAATTCTCATATAGTCCCATTCACAAATACATAATAAAACTAGCTATTTGTGGAGATGATCAAAACAAAACCAAATACCAAAACGCTGTCCAAAACCCACATAATATGTGCAATAGTAACATGTTACTATTTGTTAAAAGTTGCAGAATCAGACGCAGGAATCAACGAGCTAGAACATGGCTGCAGCAACTACAACGTGACCAGCATGTCCGACTTCAACACAAACCTTAACGCAACGTACAATGAACTGAAGGCACAGCTGAACAACAACAGCAAGTTCGCCACGGCTGAGCAGCTGGCTGGTTCGGACCCGGTTTATGCGATGATTCAATGCAGAGACTACATGTCTCGAGCCGAATGCACCGCTTGTTTGACTGCTGCTTCGTCGCGAATCCGCACTTGTGGTGCGGCTAATGGCGCTCGTGTTATCTACGATGGTTGCTTCCTCAGGTATTTTCCTGCCGTGTTGTTCGGCTTTTATATACGTCTATGATTCATATCTAATTATTTTTTATCATTAATTTGATTGACGATCGTTAGTTTTTTATTTTTTGGATATGATTCTTTTTCAGTTATCAACGATGGCGAAATCTTCGACTTTACGTTGATTAATGATATTCTCGTAAATAATTTTTTTGTGTGTAAATTGTTTACATTAAACATGTGGCCACATCATTTATTTTCTACCAATTTTTATTTTCACATGGAAAAAAAAAAGGAAATGCTATAGAGATATTGCTACAGCTTTTTTTTTTTACAAAAAAAAGAGATATTGCTAAGACTTTATCCTTCAAATTGCTTGAGAGCATTAACTTAACATTCAATTTTACGTTTTTACAAGAGATTTTCAAGAAATGTCTTATATTAAGAAAAGTTTTTTTTTTTCGGAGTTTTACAAAACGTTTGTTATCATTCCCTCGATCCTATTTAGATTTTCCCTATTGAAATAAATGCCTTTATAGTGTTTGATATATCAAATTAAATGAAAACTATAGGAATTTATATTTAAAAGTGAAAATAACATGTTTAATATGTATCGATGGACTTATCATTATTAGAATTAGAATTAATTTCAGTACTCAAAAATCAAAAAATTAATTATCAGTAAAAATAAATAAAATGATTATATGTTTACAAATGAGCATCTGATAACATATTATGGCATATTGTGGTTTTAGATAATGGAATGATATCGGGTTGTATGTAGTGAAATTTTCTTACTTCTAATTTTTGTGCTAGCAGAAAATGATATGTGGGCGGCTCGATGAAATTTCTAGCAGCCTCAATATGTATCATAGATTATTCGTTATATAATCACCACATCTATCCGATCTATAATTAATTTTTTATTGGGAAAACATATTCTTGGTGTCGTAATGCCTAAATAAAGCAATTAATTTGGATTGTTTATTTAGCATTTTCCATTCTATTTATATAGCTAGGGCCTAGGAGAGTGACAATAGGTATCCATCTCAATAATGTTAATATTGACTTTCCACGATGCATGCGTCTAAAAGACGTTTATTTATCGTCTAGTCAACGTAATATAGATGTGGAAAACACATTATGCCCTTTTTTTCACGATAATCATTGAAAAAAAAAGTAATTATAGTGGTATTTTACTAAAATAATCCTATTAATTGTGGATTACTATGAATTAAAAACATAAAACTGTTGGAACGTACATTAAATATAAGGGCAAATTTAGACAAAAATATTAAAAATATTATTGATTTCATAAAGTGACAGATATTTTAAGGAAAAAAAAAGAACGCTTTTGAGTGACATATATTGTGAAAAATAGGGAGTAATAAATAATTACAAAATTTAAGTTTGGCAGCCACCACGAATCTGTTGTATAGGCCTAGGATTCTGTTCGATTAATTTTTAAGGACTAAATTCTAATCTATGTTAAATTTGAAGGACTAAACTGTTGTGCTTATTTTCTTTTCTTTTCTTTTCTTTTTTTATAAACTAATGGGAATGGGTCGCTCGGTGCGCCTTTAAGAATTTAAAAATGGATTATGATCATTTTCTATTTAGAACTTTAGTTTAGGACTTTTGTTTGTATCTGGCTCATACTGAATTGACTCCATCAAGAATTAAAAAATGAAAATAAAAAAGAATCATGAAGAACCTTTAAAAAATCAAATAAAAAAATCAAATAATGAAAGAGGAATTTAGTTTCGTATTTGAAGTGAGAAAAATTCTTCACGATATTTTTAGGCAACACTTATATTCTTTATGCTATAATTTTTTTATATCAGTCTTTATGCTATAAACTTGATTATGCATTTTGTGAGATTTAGATTTTCTAAAGACAGAACAATTAGAAAGTGTTGTAAAATATGGTTGAAGCCAACATCATTCCATGTAGTAAATTCGTTTACTTATAATATCAAAGTTGCCGTTGACAAGGTACGAGAGAATTGACTTCTATGGGGAGGGAACCACGGACGCCAACAAAGCAAAATGTGGCAACA
>CAODLS010639363.1:0-11855 GCA_948243855.1 Flueggea neowawraea | reverse complement strand
TATCAATGTAATTTTTTATTTTTGTGTTATGAAATTTAAATATTTGGATATGGATGTTTGAGAATTTCTATATTTAATTTATCTTATGTATTTAATTTTTTATTATTAAAATACACATCATAAATTATATTTAAAATACATAATAAAATAACATTTCATTTAGTAATATTAAATTTAAAATTTAAATTAAAAATATAATATATAATACTAAAATAAATAAGGAACAAAAAAATTATTATAACCAATTTATAATAATTATTCAATAAAAACAACAAACAAAATTTAACAAAAAAAATTAAAAAATATGTTGTGTTATTAATAAAAACAGGAAAAAATGGTGCCAAGATGGTGCAATGAACAGTGTTACACCATCTTTGGTGTAACACAGTTTATTGCACCAAATTTATTTGGTGATTTGGTGATACATTAGAATTATTTAGTGTCAAAATCATACTAAATTTAAATTTTCGGTGATACATTGGAAATACGCTAAGCAACCAGTTGAGTTGTACTTAAAAATTCGTAGGATTAAACGATCTGTCGTTTAATATATAAACGCCTTGTATTGCATCAGTTCGTTTGAAATGTCTTTTTTATGAAGTAAAACTCAAATTGCATTAAATCAAATCAGAGTTTAATACATCAAAGATTGAATCTCGGAGGATTTGGAGATCAAAAAGTGGCACAAACCATAAACATTTACAGAATGACCTTTCATCATACATTTACATAAATGCAGCTCAGTTTTTGAGGTTTTTAGAGATTAATTTAATTCATAATGAACTTCTGTCATTATACATTTACACAAACGCAGGTCGAAGCCCACTGAATGGATGGCTTGAAGTCTAAAGCCATGCTTGGTTACATAAACTTTAATCAACATTATATAAACAGAGTTACATTTCTCGTCAAGCAGAAATGTTTGTTGCACTTTATTCTGGAATGAAAGAAGATTCAGAGGCAAATACAACAGACTATTTCATTGATTTGCATTTGCAGTGGATTTTACAGCTTTGACCAGAATCGACTTAAGCGAGCTTGGATTGGTCCGTGTGGTTCGTCGGTAGGCACATAAACATCATCATTGAACTGCAAATGTCATGACAATAACACACAACTTCAATTTCTCTTAAGTATGTAACAAATCAACAGTGTCTATACATAAGAGACTGAAGAATCTGTTTGTTTATGTTTTAACAAATCGAACTACTTTATATGAATCTTTCTTCCAAAAACAGAGTAATAGTTCGCGATATGTAAACCACCATCTAAACAAGCTGCGCATCTTATTTCCCACCCGGCTGATGCATTCATTTAACACCTAATATGCATGGAGAAAATGATAAAAATAAAATTTGATCATTGTGCAAAGTTGTGAAATATAATTTGAATTGATTATAAGGGCTAATCTTTTGGAATAAACTTATGTTATTCCTCTTTCAATTCTATTTGACACTAACAAAGAAATGTAAAGATTATCACCTTCACCACTGCACCATCTTTGTTTGATATGTTGACTGGTAAGAAGTGGAGATTAGGCATTTTCAGTTGAATTGATGATACATCAGGAAAGCTGCAAATTTTGAAATCCCAAAGATAATCATAATTGTAGCAATCATGCATATCATTAAACGGTCAAATCTTGTATATCTGTGGTAAAGAATGAAAAAAACCTGTCCAGAACAGCCTTGGCCATTTGAAAAAGAGTGCTTTGGACAGAAGCACTGTACACTCCCTCCTTAGTAGGACCAAAGAAAGTATTGAGCAAGACCTTCTTCACGTCCATGTATCTCTCAGTAAAGTAAAGTCGTTGCTTAGGGACACTAGACGGTGATTCATATGAGTACCTGCATCCTCTTTTATGTCAGGAATCCCTCTTTAAATCCAACTAACTTGAAGGTTAACATTGTCAAACTAAACTGAAGTTAGCAAGTAAAAGATGGTTCAAAAATTCAACATCCTTAATTGTTATCATACGTGCTTCTATTTGTTCTCATCAAGACATATTAGAAAAGCAGGGGAAAGATCATACCTCCATGTTGCAGTGACTTCTGTTGCCAATATCCTCTCTCGTGTTTCAGGCAAACTGTATATTTGTCCCTGATGAATCCTTCAAAACCTGACTGTTAATAGTAAAATGTCCAAATATGACAAATGAGTACAAAATCCAAGTAAACAACATCTAAGAAAATAAAAGAAATTTGTTGGAGTTAAGTGTTCAAGGGAAGTCCATTTTTTAACATCTGACAACTGAATAAGGGTAATCAAATTCAACGACAAAACCAGTTTACCTGGGTTGTCTTCAGCACAGACAATCCTTCAATGCCAGAAGTCAACTGTAAGCTTCCAGACTTCTTGACAATTACCTCTGCAGTATGCTTCTCTGATCCAAGAGTAAAACCTTCAGCAAAGGAAATACAGTAAAACAGATAGACATAAGAAATTATTTGGATTGCAATACTTATTCTTATCCATGCAAACAAAAGAAAAGAAGCCATAAGAACACCACGAATCAAGCTGCTACAGAAAAAAACTAAATCCCCAAATAGCATATAAAAAAATCAATCAAGTCCAAAACTGCAGTATAAATGTAACAAATAGTTACTTCATTGAGACTAAAGTGACAACACAATGCTAAGTTTATATGAACTGAAGTATTTTAAAACCAGTACACATTAAACTGATATGCATCTGAGCCAGTAGGTGGGTCACATGAATATCGAGTATGCAGCAGAGTTCATGTTATGACATTCAATCCAGCTAAATCTTCAACTTTATCCAGAGAATGAAAATTGATGATACAAACTAATTAAGTAGTTTCTGTCTACAGCTGCAGAAAACTCACCATGCTGATGTGGTTGGCCATTTACGTTTACTCGTTCCCATGGTTTCTCTACTATTTTCACAATGACACTGGTAACCTACAATTCCAAGAAAGAACAAGCAATGGATTAATCAAGAAATTAAACAAAGTACAGCGAAAATATTTCTAAATCCCGAGATCAAAATTAAGATTTTCAATCATGTTTTTCAGGTTTTGACATTTTTAAGCTCATCGAGGACGGAATTTGGATGATATAGGCATGCTTAACCACAGAAATGATAAGGAAAAACAGAACTTTATGCTTTTTTTGTTATTCTTTTGAACGGCATTTAAATCCATAGCTCAGGAACAATTAGCTTCAAAAAACAGAAAAGAAACAAATATATTTTACAAATTTCACCTGACGGTAAAAAGATGTTAAGTGCTTGCCAAGCAAGATCGCAAACTCCTCAGGTGAAATCTGCTCTGCACACTCCTTTGCTTTCGCATACACCTGTATTATTGAAATTGCAATTGACATTGAAATTTGTGTTATGATGCAAAAAGCAAATTTAAATCTAAAAACAGCAACAACCCACCAAAAGGTAACTTCAATCTAGTAATTAGATTAACGAAACTCTTTCAGAAACCCAAAAAAAAAAAACACTTTGGGACACAGCTATTGTAGCATTTAATGGCCAAATCATAGTACTAACAACACACAAGACATTAAAAATCTTGAAATGTCAATATCAATCAGAGCAGGGGATCCCACACCACAAGACACGGACATAAGAGTTGAGGCAATCAGAGAGAAGACTGATGCTGACATTCCATTCAACCATGAAATGGAGCCCTCCAAACTCTGGCAACTCTCACTCTGTCCTTCCCGTGTCTCTGCTCCAGATTCAACCCATCAAGATCGTTACTTGCCATGGCTGTTCTGGTTTTTTCCTTCGCAATTGCTGATTTGAACAGTAAAGAGTGTAACAGGACTGACTGTAGTTGATGGAGTTTGACGTGGAGATGGTGGGGTATGTGTAGGTACTGTGTTTATAGACGTGGAAGTGCAAATACTGTGACGATAGCTGGAACAGAAACTTGGGACAACAAGCGGATATCATGGAATGACTGGGAATATGCGCCCACCGTTTAAGAAATAAAACGGCGGCGTTGCGTTAAATTTTCGTAACACTTCAACTTAATTAACTCAGCTATTTGATTTGTCGCCTAATTTTATACTTCTCCAACATTCTAGATAAGACTAAGATTATAATAAGCCAAGTTTAATTGTGGTACTTGTTATGCCTCCAAATCTTGATGACGTTTCTTAAAGAAAAAATACACAATATTATTAAAATAAATATCATAAATTAAAATTGTCAAAACAGGAAACTTGTTTCTTAAAATAAAAATACGGAGGAAGCAAAACTCAAAATTGTCATATTTCTAAATAAGGTAAAACGCGAGAAAGTAAGATTCAAATTAAAATCTAATTCGCAAAATAGATTCGCTTCCGAAAATTGCTCCAGCAATCGCGATCTCAATTAACAGAAGATCTCCATTGCAAAAACCAATCTTGATCAAGCTTATGTGGAAAACAGTTCAGATCTGATTAGGTACTATGACGACCTCAAAAATCAGCTCACAACGGATCTCAATCCAGTTTTTCTACAAAACAGCTCCCAAACAGTTCGATTTCTATAGAAAATATGAAGAATCGCAGATCACGAGCGAAGCAATTATTCAACGAAGATTCATTCCATCTACATCGGAACTGAATCTATGCAAACAAAGGTATGATCAAAACATTTTACTTTTCAGAATGATTTAGAGTTCATATAAAAAAACACAAATATTCACAAAATATTGTCCTGCTTCAATGAACACTTAGAGCAAAAATATAACAGTAATGAACATAAAACATAAAAGGTGAAAAATAGGTTCAAAACAACTCACAAAATTGGAGGCAACCAACAGGTCAAAGGTATTGTGTACATTGAAAAGCACAAATATTCACGAAATATAATAGCTGTAAAATTAGGTTCACAACAGTTCATAAAAAAAACAACAAAACACAATTCCTGCAAAATATGGAAAACAATTCTACACTCAGTTACACAACATAGAAATAAATTCTAAGTAGATCATAATAGTTCACAAATAGTTCACAACGTAGATCAATCCTCCAATATAAGGAAAACACTCCAACACAGAGATACATATTAGGGGGGAAAAGTTCACTCTAGTTCACATTCAATCACCATAACACATATCCAACACAGATTCACATCAACATAAGTTCACAAAGGTTCACACAAGTTCACAGTCTATATACTATTGTTAATAAAATATTTTCCACCATTTTTATTGTGTGAATAATGTTTTTATGATCCAAATCACACAAGCTCAAATGGATTACTTACATTCAAGTTATCCTTCAATACTATGGAGTATGGGATGCCAATGGAAACTTCAAGGACTACAAAGTCTCTGGAATCCTATTACCTTGCACAACAAATTATGAGAAAACTGTGTGAAATAATATCACAGAATCTGAACCTAAATATAATCTACACAACCTTCAGCATCATGTATAAAATTCAAGAAGATTACACGCCATTCAACATTGACAATGACTTCAATTTGGCCTTTTACATAGAGCTAAAAAGAAAAGAGACAAACGTCATGAGGTAACCTCTATGCTTGACAATTATTGCAAAGGACCAGATGCTCATCCAACCAGAAGACAACAACAATGAGAAATTACCACAAGCATATCTGATTTTAATTCTTTTTTAGTTCACAACCGTTAACAATAGTTCACACTGGTTCAAAAGTGTTCACATCATTATGTAATATGAGTTACTAAATGTCTTTTTAAAATATTTAAGGTCATTCCTCTATGTATTCTTCTCTCTATGCATCAACAAAGGGTGGAAACATTGAAGACCACAAGTTGTGATTGATGGTGCTTTTTTAAAAGCTGCATATGGAGGGACATTAATATCATCTTGCACATATAATGGAGTGGGGATAATTCTACCACTAGTGTTCACTATTGTGGATTCAGAAAACAACGAATCGTACGAATGGGTTTTCCAATGTTTCAGAGAAGCTTTCAGTTATAGAGAAGGTATGTGCATTATATCCGACAGAAATGGCAGCATTACATTTGGAGCTGAGAAAGTTTATCCAGAGGCTGAACGCTACTTTTGCATCTACCACATACTCAATAATATGAAAATGAAGTTCAAGCACCATGAGCACTTGGAAAAAAAATCTTTTTTGGAGCAACTAAAGCTTACACTAACAAGTAATTCAAATAGAAAATGTTCAAATTGGCTTATATCTCAAAGAGGTTGGTTATGAAAGGAGGGAAAAAATTGACGCGAAAGAATAGAAAAGACAGACAATGACATCAAACATATCAGAATCCTTAAATTCAAGAAACAACAAAGCAAGGGAACTACCAGTGGTTGCACTACTAGAAGCATTGAGAAGCCTATGCCAAGGGTGGAGCCACAATATGAATACAATTGGACTTTATACAGTAACAAAGCTGACTCAAAAACACCACAAAATCTTACTCAAGAGAATGATTGAATCCAAACAATTGACGGTAAGCTCATTTCCCATTTTTTTTATATCCAATATGTTTTTTTTACAATAAGTTCACAAACGTTCACAGTAGTTCACAAACTGTACACAAAAATTCCTGAAAGATCACAACGTGTACAATATTAATTTTGCAGGTCAACCTAGCATCTGACATGGTATATGAGGTCATCAATGAAGACAAAAAATTCACTGTCAACATAAAGGACAAACATGTACATGCAAAATCTTTCAAGCGGATGAACTACCATGCAAGCATGTCGCTGCTGTCATAAACAAAAAGCTTTTGGATCCCTACCAGTTCTATTTATATTACTACAAGAATGATACGTTGAAAGTAGCATATGCAATAGTTATAAATCCCATTTCATTGGAGGATCGAAATAGAATACCAGAAGATGTATTGGAAGAAGTTGTGGGTAAACCAATTGGAAAGCCAAAGACAAGAAAACCAAGGAAGGGAAGGATAAGATCAATGTTAGAGAAAATAAAGGAAAACCATTGTGGAAGATGTGGTAAAACAGAACACAATCGCAGATCATGTACAAACAAACTAACAAAAGATATATGATCATCTGAGACATGTCATTCAATTCTGCAACACAATTATTTTAATAGAATTATTCTTCAATTATTTTGAAAAACGATTGGTTGAAATAGAAACTTTGGCAGTGATTTGCTTATGTTGTCATACTTAATATCTAAACTACCCATTAGTTCACAAAAATCGCACAACTTTGATCGAACTTTTAAACTAGAAAAGCACACCAAGATACAGATAAATGTTACAAAAAAAGAGTTCACAGTAGTGAAAAATGATTGGTTGAAATAGCAAACATTCACAAAATGTACACTAAAATTTCCCAAATGCTAACAAACGTTCACAAGCGTTCTCAAACATTCACACACTCGTGCGTAAAAGATTAATGAATTAGCAAGCATTACAGTTTCAAAAATAGAATTCATATATAAAAATATTGAAGTTCATAAATATTTACAAAAACGTGCAATGTTCAATTTGCACAAAAAATCCAACAATGTTCAATTTGCACATAAATCCAGCAATGTTCAAAATGTATGATTGCATGAAAAAAAACCCTCTGTTCAGTCCTTTTTTGCAAACTGAACGCCAAACTTCTGTTCCTCAGATTCAAGATCGTTAGCATAACCATCATCTTGCTTCATCCTTCCGTAATGAAACAAAAGGCAACCAAGATGTTGACGATATACTTTAACAATAAAAGTATCAGGAATGTCCTTTTTCGAAAAAGCAAAGTACTCTTCAAAATCCAGAGTAAATGCAACATAATCTCTGCGTTGGGAAAAAATCTCTTTAGTTAAACAAAACACAAAAATTCAACTAACAATATAAACTTAAGAAGATCAACAACAAACCTTAATTCTCGCTCTGGTAAACCATTAATAAATGTTATTGGAAGAGGATCAAGTATAGGAACCTTTGCAGGCTTACCTCGGTATTTCTTCGAACGCCAAAGACCTACAATCTCAAAGAAATATGGAAGAAGGACAGCGTACCGTTGACTTATAACAACATATGCGTCGTCCCTGCATTGCTTATGGAATCATAAATAGAAAGATCTCTACGTTTAAAATCAAGACAGACCAGTATCTGAAGAAAGAACCAAAAGCAAAACACAAGTACATGCAAAAACAAAACACAAAAGAAACTAATCTCTGAAATGGATACCTTCTTCTTCGTCGAAACAGGAGATTCCGAAGAAGCAGGCCTCTTCCCCTTTACATACACTTTTGAGAGGTTAGGATCCTTCGTCAACTTCATCGCTTTCATCGACTTAGTCTTGGAATCAACACCAGAAAATCCCTTCTCTGTCACTGAAAAATTAAAAAAAAATAAAGAAGTAAGGAAAACAAAGAGAAAACAAATAATATAACCTACAAAGCATTATACTAACCCTAAAAAAAGAAAACCTACATGAAAAACACAATAGAGAAGAAATATAAAAAGAATAATCACTTACAACTGTTTAAAAACAATTACAGATAAAACAGGAAAACATGCAATCAACTTCAGAAAACGTTGACACATTCAAGAAACTGCAAAATAGACGACAGAGTGAGATTGAAGCTGCTGCCGAAGAAAGAGGAAAAGAAACTTACAGAGAAAGCTTAAACGACAGAGCAAAATGAGAGAGAAATTAAATTCTGGGCGATTTTATTTATGTGACAAAATTAAAACTTAGTTTCAAATATGTGGTATTTTTTAAAAGCAAACATAAAATCTGTAGTTTTTAAAGGATTGAAACATGACCTTCTATTTTTGTAATGTATGGCCCAAAAATTGACAGTCCACATAATTAGCACTTTGGACTCGGTTTTCCCTTTTGAGCAAATTTACCAAAGGGAAAATTGTGCTTCTTGCCAGTATAAACTAGTGTATTGGCAAAAAAGAAGAAGTATAAACTAGTGTATTTTGAAAAATGAAAATATAGTTTTTGTATTTTATAAAAATGCTATAATACATGAAATTTGGTTTGACAAATACCGAAAAAGGAAGCATGATTATCGAAATTGCCAGACTGATTCAAATAAAAACGATTTTTTCGTTATAATCTTGTTTATTTTTTGATTTTGTTCTCTCTCTTCGATTTTTCGTCTTTGACTTTCTCTCTCCACCCCCATGTTTTCTCTCCTCTCCCTCTGCTCTCTTTCATTTGTAATCGTGAAAAAGCCTTAGCTCTGTCACCCTCTTGCAGCCTCTCGGTATGTTCTTGTCTTCGTTGTCTGTTGACGCGCCTCATCTCATTTCTCCCTTGCCCGTCTTCTGTCACCGCATCTCGTCTCTCCCTCGCTCGTCGTCCGTCGCGTGCTTGTTCGTGTGTTCCGAAGCGTCTCGTCGTTCGTCCGTCAGTCTATCCATTCATCGAGCGACGCAACTACGTCTAAGGTTGGCCGGAACAGTAGGGGAAGGTGACGATAGATCTGTGAGGGGCAACGAGAGGCTGAAGGGTGGCGACTAGGGTTGGAAAACCCTAGTTGCTCCTTTGTTTTCATTTTTTACAAAAATGTCCCCAAATTTTAAATTATTTATGTTTTAGTTTTTTTTTTGTTTATTCATGTTGTAGATTGATTTTGAGGATTATTTTAAATAATTTTAAGGAACTCTTTTTTGTTTGGTTAAGTAATTTATTTTTGTAGGTTTATTAAAAAAAATAAAATTAAATGAGAAGACTTATGTAGGTTGATTTTAGTGAGTTTGGAGATTTTTTTACTTATATACATTTTGTACAGGAATGGATACATTTGGATACATTCAGAGACTACAAATTATATGAAAATTGAAATTTCAATGCATTTGGATACTATAAAAAGTTATATAAAAATTAAAAATTGGATACATTTTGGAGACTAGCGAAAAATTTATAAAAATTATATTAAAAATTATAATTTAGAGGCATTTAATTTAAATAATATTATATCAAAAACTTATTAAATCGAATTTTATGTAGAAAAAATGTGATTTTGATACACTTGGATACATATGAATACATTCTGAAACATCAGATTTTTCATCCCTTTGAATTCGTCTTTTCCCGAAAAAAATCAATTTCTCGCTAAAATATCACGATTTTCGCTAAAAAAATATCAAATTCTCGGTCAATCTTTTAGTCAATTAGAAATTTAGTATTTTTGCAAAATGTTTGAAGCGTATTTTATAGGTTAAAATTTGTTTGATGCATGACAAAAGTCAAATTCTGTACTTTAATCTAGTATAAATGTTAAAATTTTCCTTTACCAAATGGACATTTTCAATTATAGTAATAACCCACTGAAGTTTTTGGTTTCTAATTGTATGATTTTAATTTCTAAAACTTTGCTAATTTTGAGTGTGGGACTTGTAGCTGCCTATTGCATTTACATTATCTTTTCTTTCTATGGCAGTCGTTCTCTCTCCCTGTCAGAAAACTCTAGTAGAGAACATTTCAAGCATCATACTCTCTTGGATGTCATCGATAGCCTTTTATCGGCAGCACCTCCTTCTTTCTCTTTATAAATTGATTGTCTTTGTCAATAAACGCAGATCTCTTCTCTTGATTTAGATCTGAATAAATAGTCTCATCTCTGTTGTTGTTACCATGACCTCTATTAAGACATATTGGCGTTTTTGCGATAACATCTTATGCCATTCGCTGCCTCCTCATGTCATCATCTTTGCCACTCGCTTGAATGTGGGGTTGTGTTCGTTGTTGTTGCCTGTTGGTAATTATAGATTTTGTTTTCTCTTTAATACAACCTTTTGCCTTGAATTTTCATCACTTTTGTAGTTAATTTTTTTTATAATATTTCAATTAAGTTTTATTCAAGATCTATGATGTCAAACACAACCTCGACAATACGATAAATTTTTTTGTTTCACAATAGACATTCCTGGTAGGTGCTGATAGGGTTTTAGGCTTAGAATGCTAATTGGTCCATGTTAAATTTAATTTTCATGTAATGGTGGTTCAATTATATTAAGCACAATTAATTAATTTAATGGCACATTAATGGGGTAACGATATATAATAGAATATTCTCTGATTGGAGGAATATGTCAGAAAAATTCTCATGTCCCTATATATATAAAGGCGTTAGCTCTCCAGCTAAACCACGTTGTTCATTTATACAAAATGTTTCTGGAAACTTTCGGAAACTTCTTGTCATCAATTACGTGGAGATTAGTTGAACGAGCTCAAAGAAAGTTTAAAGCTTCTGCAAACTGACTTGAGATGGTGATAAGTACGTTTCTCACGTTAGCATCTACGGTTGTTACTTAATTTGTAAATATGCTTGTCTGTTAAGACATGTGATTTTACACCTCTAGGAGTTGGTGTGACTGGAAGAAGTACTGTTTTTATGCCTCCTAATTGAATTTGAAACATATCCATTTTTTTAGTTGGTTTCGGATATTTTCGTTTCAATTTACTAATGCCAGCTTCTATAGAGTGTCGCGGTGAGTCTCCCTCGGCTACTACTGAGTAAAGTAATATTTTGCGATAAAGAGTATTTACCTGTATGATCATGCCTAATAAAGATACACCACTATTTATAGCCTTGGACTCTTTTTTTCACTAAAAAAAAAGACGTGATCTTACGGCCCAAATTACAGTGCTGAGATTTTAAAAAAATAAAGTGGCAGTGCTGATATTTTTAGAGTATCCATGAACTTTTACCCAACCTAAGAACAAACTATTGGATATGATACAATTAGAGCATCTTGCTCAAAATGAAATTTTCTGTTGACCACATACAATTTCAAAGCAATAACAATGTTTTAAGAGAATTAACAACATGGCATGCCAGCTCAAAGAAAATACCATTCTGCTACCACCGTTTGTCACATATCAACGTTGTTATAATGTCAAGATAAAACCAGACTAATATGAGTGCAAAGAAAACTAGTTGACCTCATAAA
>CAODLS010639293.1:0-16546 GCA_948243855.1 Flueggea neowawraea | reverse complement strand
AGAGTCGTAGGTGGGTGTATTTATAGAACCTCAGAACTGAAACATGGCATTTCATTTAATGACTGCGAAAAACGCCCATCTATGTGTGTTGAAACTTCCTCTACGCGCATTTACCGAGTACTACGTGAATAGACGAAGCTCCTGTGTGCGTAGAAGGCAGATTTGGCGACCTTTCCCTCATGGATCCAGGATCAACGCGCACACCACCTAGTGCTATGCACATAGATCACCATGCTCACCACGGTTCCAAGTCCAAATCACGTCCAAAGTGTTCGGACGTCTCCAATGCACACAGATGTGCCTAAGCACATTCACGGTCTGGATCAGACATCCATCTACCCACGTAGTACAATCACCTATGCACGTAGACGACCCCCTGACCTCAATCTATGCGCGTAGAACGCTCCTCAATGCACACAGATGACCTACTATGTGCTTTGCACACAAACCACCTCCAAACACTCTCGATCGAAGTTTAACACCTCGAAACCCTGAATTTCCCTGAAGTCTTGACGGAATGCCATCAAATTTCGGTCAAAACGAATGGGATATTACATAAACAATGCACCATATTTTTATCATGATCAAGCAATTGATTTTGCACATTCTTAGAAACATGAAACTCTTCACATGTACTCCTCACTCTAAAGATTATGCTTCCCTTAGTCAAATCATTGCAAACCCCACCGGTTACCAAAAAGGGTCTCCCAAGTATGATGGGTGTATCACAAGCATCATCCATATCTAAAACATAAAAATCTGCGGGAAATAAGAACTTACCTACTTTCACCAAGATGTTCTCCATAAGTCCAAGTGGTTGCTTGATGGATCAATCCGCCAATTAGAGTTGGACAGTTGTAGGTGTTAGCTCTCTAATTCTGAGCTTCTTGTATGCGGATAATGACATTAGGTTGATCGAAGCACTTGAATCACACAAGGAATCCACCTTTTCCAACTTCCCAAGAGTGTAAGGAATTGAAAAGCTCCCTGAATCTTTGATCTTTAGAGGGTATTTGTTCAAAAATATTGCACTACACTTCTCAGTGAGTGCTACCATATCATACTCCTCCAACCTCTTCTTGTTGGCCACTATCTCCTTCAAGAATTTAGCATAATTTGGCATTCGAGCAATGACCTCCAAAAATGGTATGTTCTTTCAACCTTTGGGGAAATGGAATAGGGGATACAGTGGGCTCCTTTAATCTTTGAGGGAATGGGATTGGGGGCATTTATTGTTTCAATTCATCCTTGTCAGGAGTAGAGGGTTCTTTTTTCCCATCTTTTCCTTCTCATCCTCCTTACCATTTGTTGATCTCTCCAGCACAACCTCATTCTCATTGGTCACACCTTTTTTAAGCACCTCCTCTACACTTGGCTCCTCAAGCTCCATCCCACTTTGCAAAGTAATAGCCATGACACACTCATTGGGGTTAACTTGAGAGGTACTAGGTAACTTCCCCTTTTCTCTATCGAAAACCACTTTGGCAATTTGACCCACTTACCTCTCAAGGCTTTGAATGGTGGCTTGTTGGGCTTGATGGGTTTGGTCCATTTTGGCATCCCTAGCCTCTACCTTAGACGTGAATTGAATAAACATGTCCTCCAAGGGTGGTTTTCTATCTTGACTGGCTCATTGGGGTGGTGGTAGGGGCTGAGTTTGGTTGGAAGGGTGGTCTTGGTTGGTATCTCATGGGTCTAGGTGGGTTTGAAGAGGTTGGATATTGCTAAGAAAAATTGCGCTGGTTTCTCCAACCCAGATTATAGGAATTAGAATATGGATCATTCCTAAGTTGAGCATTTGGGAACCTCCCCCCCCCCCACATAATTCACTTCATCACAACCAACATCTACACCCGCTCCTCGGGGCCATCCCATAATTGGCATCATTGTGCCCCATCACTCCACAATAAGCACATTTCACATTCACCAAAGCATTCTTTCTAAGCAAAAAATTCATCTTCCTAGATAATTCATCAACCATTGAAGCTAATTCGGGAGAAGTGGAAGTAGTTACCTCATGTATGCCCGTTCTTCGTCCCCTACATGCTTTTTGTTATGAATTTGTTGCCAACATCTCATAAATGCCATAAACCTCCTTGGCAGTTTTATCTCTAAAATATCCTCCCAAAGCGGTGTCCACCAAGGTTTGACCATGCATGGTGAGCCCATCATAGAAAAATTGGGTGATGATGGCAATGGAAATTAGTGGTGATGATATTGAGTGAGAAGCATCTTGAAGCGCTTTCAAGCTTCATGGAATGGCTCTCCTTCCAATTGAGAAAATGAGCATATCTTGCTTATAAGGTCAACTGTCTTTTATGGGGAATAGTACCTCATCATGTATTTTTTATATACCTCTTCCCAAGTGCCAAGAGAACTTTATGGTATGTTGATGAACCAAGACTTAGCCCTATCCTTCAATGTGTAAAGGAAACACATCATTCTTAGCTCATCTTTGGTTAGGCTATGTAGAGGTGAGGTTTGGATGGTGGTATAAAACTCCCTTAGAAATGTCAAAGCATCTTCTGATGGTAACCCATGGAATTATGGAAGCATGTTAAAGTGTATTGCCTTCAATTCATAGTTTATTGCCTCATCACTCAATCTAATGCAAGATGGTGAAGCTCTAATGACCGATTTTTGGATGTCTCTCAAAGCTACCCTCATGGGTATTTGATTGCCATTACCACCTTCTTGAGCTTGCCCAATAGTAGCATCCTCAACCTCACCTCGAGTTCTAGCTATCCTTTCCATCCTTGCTCTTCTTTGATTTGCTAGGTTTGCCGTCAAAACTCTTTCTATCTCAGGGATCAAAGGGATAACCTCTTAATTTTCCAAGCTCCCAGTGCATCTCAAAAGGATAAATACCAGTAAGTGCAAAAGAAGCAAATAACTAAGTAAAATAAAAATAAAAATGACCACAAAAATATGTCGTTCCCTAGCAACGGCGCTAAAACTTGATCTGGTCTATTGCAAGTGCACAATAGTCGATTCTAGTAATAAAAACCTTAAAAGTATCCTATGGTGTTGAATCCACAGGGAACGTGACTAATTGTGGTCTATTAAAAAGAGAATAGCAAATAAAAGCATCAAGTTGTTTTTTTTGTGGGCTTTAGAATTAAAACAAGCAATAAAATGAAATGCTAGTACTCAATGATTGGAAAACATGAGGGATTTCGAGATAAAACTAAGGATTTAGTGGCAATAATGAATGAAATTGGGTTTAAACTCATTGGGTGTGAGTGTTCTCTCCACATAAATCACCCAAGGCCTCTCTCAAGGTCACTTAAGTAGTGCCTATGCTTCTTAGGTGGGTTTTTTCGGCCTCACCTAATCAAATTAGGCACATTAGGATCATCGGGGAATTTCATCTAATACCTTGTAGGTATATGTATATTTCTATCCTAAAAACATACAATTTCAATGCTTGTGACCTAACCCAAGCTTCATCTCTCAATTCATCACTTGGGCTTGTTAAAAACAACATTAAGGCCACAAATATAAACATCATTCAATCAATAACAAGTCACAAAATCATCACAAACCATATATTTAACAATTAAAGTATAAAAACAATAGATATAACATTAAAACACAAAACCCATGACAATAATCATCCATTAAAGCAACATAAATCCAAGTTCCACATCTCTACATCCTAACAATGAAACTAAGCTAACATGTTTAGAAAATCAAACATAGAAAAATAAATTGAAACCCTAAACATATTTCTAAACAAATAAAAGAAGATAAAAATATAGATTGAAGCTTCTCTTGATGGTTGATGAAGCCCTCTTCCAATCATCTTCTCTCTCCTCTTTGAATCTTCCTTTGAGAATGGATAAGAGAATGATTCTCTCTTTCTTGAATTTATGTGCCCAAGGTTTCCAAAAATGATGTGTAAGAGCCATATTTATAGTCCTTTAGGTCCCTCACAAACCCTAGGAATATTCTCCAAAACATGCCCCTTGCATGTCCTTTGGTCCCCACAAATTTGTCTTCTGCGTCACATTTTTTTTTCATAACCTTTAGTGGGCCAGGGTCATGGCCAACAAGGTCATAACTGTGGTGACATTCTATAATTTTATGCGTGCCCACGGTTAGTCCCACGGTAAGAGTTGTTGTTCTTAGGTGTGCCCACGGTTAAGCCTACGCCTGTGGTTGTTTAGCTTGGTCGTGTCCACGGTCATGGAGTTTAAAGGTCATGATCATGGCTTGTCTCTGTCTTGCCAATCTTATGCACACTTTGAGGCAGTAGGTGGCCACAATCATGGTGCTGACCGTGGCCTAAGGTGTGGCCTCCAAAATTGCTCCTTGCCGGGATGAACGTGATGCTCTTTGAGCCGATTTTTCTCACGCTTTATTCCATTGATCTTCCCATTTTAAAAACATATTTTTCATCTCATTTCATGCATTCCTCAACATCCTACACAAAATACAAAAAAGGTATAAATTCAAGGACAATTGAGTCACTAAACACCAAAATGCTATCAATTTATGCTTGAATAACTATGTAAATTTAGCATACATCAGTGGGAGTGTGGTAGAGTTCTTATTACTATGTGTTGACAACATATTAATCATTGGAAATGGCATTCCTACCTTGCAAAGTGTCAAGAATTGCTTAGGAAAGTGTTTCGTAATGAAAGACTTAGGTGAAGCGTCACGTATCCGAATGATACAAATCTATACAGATAGATCTAAAAGGCTAATTGGACTAAGTCAAAGTGTGTACATTGATAAGGTGTTAAAAAGGTTTAGCATGTTGAATTCCAAGAAAGGAATGATTCCTATGGTTCTTGGAAAACCTTTAAGCAAGGTTGGTTGTCCTAGAACTAGGCAAGCTAGAGATTGAATTAGTAGGATTCCATATGCTTTTGCTATTGGATCAATCATTTATGACATGATTTGTACTCACCCTGATGTCGCATTTGCTTTAAGCATGACTAGTAGATTCTAGTCCGATCTAGGTGAAATTCACTGACCACAGTCAAGAATATCCTAAAGTACTTGAGAAGAACTAAGAATGTTTTCTTAGTCTATAGAGGACAAGAAGGCGAACTAGTCCTAATTGGTTGCACTGATGTTAGGTTTCAATCTAACTATGATGGTTTCAAATCACAATCTGGTCATATGTTTTGTCTGAATGGCGATGCAGATAGTTGGAGAAGTTCCAAGCAAGAGAGTGTGGTTGATTCTACTATAGAGTCCGAGTACATAGCCGTGTCGGACGAAGCAAAGGAAGTTGTTTGGCTCAAGAGTTCATTACTGGTTTAGATGTTGTCCTAAGCATCTCAAATCCCATAGTTTTGTAATGTGATAAACATGGGGCCATTGCTCAAGCTAAGGGGCCCATATCACTTCAAAGAACCAAACAGATACTTAAACGTTTTTGCATTATTCAAGAGATAGTTGAAATAGGTTATGTCAAGATATAAAGAGTTGACACCAATGACAGTGTAGCGGATCCTTTGACAAAGGCTTTCCCATAACTGAAATATGAAAGACACATAAGGTCTTTAGGTATTAGGTTCTATTTTGATTGGGCCTAGTGCATGTGGCAAATTGTTAATTTTGTGCCCTAATCTAATCAATTATGTACATTGTCATTTGATTTATCATTTAATAAAGAGGCATTTTATTTTTTATCTATGAGATATTACAATATGTTTTACAAAGATAAAATCTACATGAATAGTTTATTCTTTATTATGTCATCAAGTTTAACTTGATAGTAAAACCATACGGTAAAAGGAAAACTATTGTAAATGTCCCTATTCGATTGTTATCATGGGAATGATAACAAACCAAGGTTAGTATGTTGTTAAGTAGATAATTACATTTTAATGATTATGGATATGAGAAATCACTTAGAACATATATACATGTTAGGAAACGTGTATTGGATTGGCCAACAATGAAATAACTGCATGGAGCGATGGCAAAATTAGCTTACAAACAGTGGTGACATTTGAGTCCTCTGACTAAAACTCAGTATCAATTCCTACATGAGAAATCATATGTTTTGACTTAGTCAAATGTTATCCGAAACAGGATAACAATAAAGACTATGATTGGATATGTCATAAATCTAGTAGATGAGTGATTGTGAGAGCGACGAATTTGTTCCTCTTATAAAGAGTGATATCTTTAGGCCACTTGATGGGTAGGATTGATGGAATGTATGCATACTCAAATGAATTGATGAAATGGTTTATCAATGTCGTTTATATATCAATCTACTCAATGATCAAGAAACACATTAAGCAAATAAGGTTGACATGTAGCCATGCCTTATGCTTAATCTAGATATCGTGAGACAAAAGGACTAAATATCAAACTATGAAAGGTAAACTCGGATCACCGATTCCACTTGATATTGGGTTGCCATAATGTATTACTAGATACTACTTATAGACTATAGGCTTAAGTTTTGGGACAAGACCCATTGTCAATTTTGAGTGGGCCTATTGGGTCACACACTATAACAAATTGGATTGTTTCACAAATATTCTCTGTTGTGGTAATTTAATTATTAAGATAATTAATTTGGTTAATTTTTAATAATTCAGGGTTTATGATTTATGTCATAAATATAATATAAGATATTATCCATTAATGTAATGGGATTTTAATATAAATCACTAATTATTAAGATTAAGCATGTTTGGGCTTATTATTATGTGTGACATAATTTTGGCCTACATAGATTAATGAAAGAGTGATTTATTTAATGATAATGTATAATGTAATTAAAAGTCCAATAACATTAAATAACCTATGTACAAATTCGTCACATCTTCTATTTTTTAGGAAAAAATATGCACACACCTATTTTTTAGGAGTCTTGATTCTTGTATGACAAGAAAAAGAAAACCTAGTACACTTCGTACCTAGTTAAAAGTTCTTATGCTTGTAGGACAAGGGGAAAAAATTCCTAATAGAAGAAAGACTAAGGTTTTCTATGCTTCTATAAATAAGGGCCGCATTTGTACATCTAAAAAAGGCTATGCCGAATTTGTGAGTGCCACCTAAAAAAGATAAAATTCTATTAAAGCTAGGATAGTGATTATCTATGCTAGTACACTAAACCAATTCAACCAAATTTGTTTGTGTGGATACCATTGGTCATGTTCGCTCAAAGGCAATGTGGGTAGAAAGGTTTTCGAGTTTGTACTAAAAGCTACACCAACATTGCCATTTAGTTGAACCCTTAAATCAATTCTTTAGGTAAATAATACTAACCCTATTCGTTTATGTTAATATGTATGGATCCTTGGTGGAATTCTAGGTTCAAAATTTTTGTTATTTTTGTTGCCATGTATGATTGTGAATGTCACAATCCAACAAATGTTTACCATTCGAAAACACAGGAAATATTTAGAAATGCCTCTAAGATACATGAGAATCTATTTAACTGCATCCTAATGCTCCTTATTGGGATTCGTGAGAAATTGATTCACCACACCAACTATATGAGTAATATATGGCCTTGTGCACACCATGACATACATCAAACTACCCACAACTGAAGCATAAAGAACCTTCTTCATTTTAAGCTCCTTAATGGGATTGGAGAGAAATTGAAGCGATCAAACATCTCTTGGATTCCTTTTCCCTCTTTAATCTTGAAAAGCTCATACTTGTGCACTATAAGTGAGACCTTGTTCTCCTTCACTTGGGATGTTCCTTCATATGTGATCTCCAAGGTTCTCCAAATCTCATGAGCGGTAGAACACTATTGAGCCTTGTTGGACTGTGTTTTGCTCAATGCACAAAACAATATGTGCATAGCCTTATTGTTGTATCTCACCATCTCTTCGTCACGGTATGTCCATTAAACTTTTGGTTTCAAGATTTCTTCTCCATTTACTGTCTTAACAGGAATATACGGACTCGTCTCTACTGCATCCAAAACTTATTAACCATCATTCTTGTCTTCCAATAGACATAATCGCCGCCATCAAAGAAAGGAGCTCGGTTAGCAGCCGAACCTTCATATTTGGAAATATCTCCCATGGATGTCATATTGGATCTCATACTCAAGATTGTTAGACCTTAAAATATTGAGCCTTAGCTCTGATAACAATTGTAATCCCAATATGGCTATCTAAGAGGGAGGTGAATTGGAATTCTTGCTAAGTATAAAAGCTTTTGAAAACTTTTAGCAATATTTTGAAAAGCAAAAGTTAATAGCTAAATCCAACACAACCACAAAAATTGAAATGAAAATAAGTAAGGGATAGAGAAAACAAATCTGCGACTTATAACGGTTCAGTCCTCCTTGACCTACGTCCACTCCTCTAGGCTCAACTATAGAATTTCACTCCACTATCACTTCCTCACTTGCGGGGGGAGGAAAACCGTTGCAACCTCTTATTTTTTAGGCTCACAAGACAACCTTTACAATCCCTTATTTTTAGCTGGCTCAATAAGAAAACGAATACCCACTTATTTTTCTAAGGAACCACATAAGCAAACCTATTCTACCTACAAGCTTTACAACCAAAACTTATTTACACAATGTTCAACAGAACGAGTATGATCTTCTCATACCAAATCTCAAAGCAAATAGCAATACAAAAGCTTAGTTATGGTGTAAGAACTTGAAAACACTTAGAAAGGGAAAGTCAAAAATGAAATTTTCAAAGCTTGGGCACACTCTCAATGCTTTCTCTTACTATCTTTGAAGTGTGTACCTCTATTTATAGGTAGATTTCAAAATGTAGCTGTTGTGAGACTTGAAAGAGTCGTTAAGAGACAAGAAAGATATTCTAATTTTGATGTCATCAGCAGGTACAATGTGCATTGTAACCCATGCAACATGCGTTGTAGTTGTCCCATTGATGTAAAATGTGACTTGCTTCCTTTCAACGTGTCTTGCATCCAACTTTGATGCTTTGTCCTCAAATGTTGCACAATGTATCGTATCTTATGTATATGCAATGTGACTTGAGTCTTCATCTAGAATACTCACCTATAGTTTTTCTTGTTACAACTCGACTTGTGTCCATTGGCAACATGCATTGATCATGCCTTAGTGTGTGTTGCATATGGCACTACCTTATACAACGTGTGTTGTCGATCTCCCAAGATCTCTCATTTGATTCTGTCACGTGATTGCATCATGTGTCATAGAATATTCAAATTTGAATCCTAAGGCGCTGAATTGTCAGAAGCTTGCATCACCTTATACAACGTGACTTGCATCTGCGTGCAACGTTTGTTGAGGAAAGATTTCAAGGATGAATCCTTTACTCGCAACTTGACTTGAAAGGTAGTTTAACGTTGATTTCCATTACTCTCAAGTCCACTTCAAGTCTGATGCTCATTCTAGTCAACGCGACTTGTATAGTTTGAAACGTGACTTGTACACAAGTGCATTTCATGCCAAGAGCCCATATAACGTGACTTGAGTTTCATGCAATGCGACTTGTAGGTTTCAGATGCCTACGGCCTCCTTACTTCGACTTGATAACGTGACTTGCATCTTGTGTTGTGCGACTTGTACCTCAACTAGAAAACTCAAAATTCTTTTGATATGATCAATGTGACTTGTGTCATGTGGAACGTGCATTGATCATGTTGTAATGTGCGTCTCATTGGCTGCAACGTGCATTGCTTAACTTTTTCACATGTTTTGTTAAAATCATCAAACTTGAGAGTCAACATTCTCCCCCTTTTTTGATGATGACAAAACATAGAAAGAGTTTGCACTCCCCCTCAATCAATGCACCTGTTTTAAACTTAAAACATGCTACAAAAAAATGCAAATTTGATCAAGGTTGTTAAGGCTTGTCATAATGGTTAAGTCAATCATACAATTTTCTATATCAATCAAGTCATATCAATCAGACCAATTTAGCAATTAAATACAAACTCATAGCCAATATTTCTCCCCTTTTTGTCAACATTAAAAAGGAAAGACTTAAAATAACATACGATAAGAGACAAAATGGATAAAAAGCATTGAATTATCATTAAGAAAAGTCATAGATAACGGAGTTTGTACCAACAAGTCAAAATACGGATGACAACAAGTCAAAATATAAATACAAAATGCAAGTGAGATGCATGACAAAATGTGGATCACTAGCCTAGAAATCACGACAATGGATTCTTAGGATCTACAATCCAAAGATGTTGATAAGTGTGATCAATGTCATCTTCACTCCTCTTCTCATCCTCGGAATCACTCAAAACCACAGTGGTAGGAGGGTGTGGACCATACTCAACTAACGGTTCTTCCTCCACTATCTCTTCAATCTGAATCCCAGTAGATGGAACAAAGTATTTTATCCTCCTTTTCTTGCTTGGTTTTCTCCCGAGTCCGTTAGTGCAAGCTGACCATTAGCTTATTGTTAGCTTGAAGGAGACTAATCATTGTCTCAAATTTTCCTCTAGTCTCTTCTTGAAAAGATTCAAAATTTGCCTTCAATTGTTGAAGCTCTCTCCTGAAACTAGCAACCTTATTGGATCTAACATCCACTGTCTCAGCAGGCTGTGAGCTCTCCTCAAATTTTGGCTCTTTTCTCCTGATGGGAGCCTTTTTCTTATCATCCCGAACCCTCCGGATTGTCACTTTATCTTCAGAACTCGACTTCATCACTTCATCTTTAGGGTTTACCATCACATCCTCATCTCTCAAGTAGAGATAGAATACAAAGCCTCACTCCACTGTCCATACAGCCTCACAGTCCTTAAGGAATCGATTCGAATCTTCTTTGATTCTATCACTTGCTTTTATTCGAATCCATTCAAC
This sequence comes from Flueggea neowawraea, assembly GCA_948243855.1. Taxonomy (NCBI): domain Eukaryota; kingdom Viridiplantae; phylum Streptophyta; class Magnoliopsida; order Malpighiales; family Phyllanthaceae; genus Flueggea; species Flueggea neowawraea. The sequence goes on along the minus strand of CAODLS010639293.1, from coordinate 5,784 downwards.
TTGACCTTGAAATGCTTGAAGATTTTTGTCAAGTGACTCCCATAGGGCATGCTATCCTCCCTTTGCCTTCCCTTCAAAGCAAAGGCTAGAAGGTTGAAAATGTTCACCTTCTCAAGAATCCAGCTAATCACAACCCAAGCTAAATTCACTGTCTCACCCTTCATTAAGAGATACATTGAGATCTCGTCTTGCATAGTGAATGGTGATTGTGTGTGAGACTTGGGTTGCAACACCTTGTTGAATGCAGTGTGGATCATCTTCCATCTCACGCCAAAGTCATTTTGATCCAAGTTTTGACTCATTGATCAATTTGAACCACACCATGGTTCTCAAACATAAACTTCTAGATTTCTTCGGTGTTCACCACTATGGTGTTTGCTTCCATGTCCACATACTTCTCCAACCCTTTCTTCTTTTTAACTCTCATTCCAATGAGAGGCAGGTTGAATAGCCTATTGATGAGCTTCTCATCAATCACAAAATCTACGCCATTCATACGGCTCTTAAGCCCAATGGATTGATACCAAACTATATCATCCTCATCATTATTAACCCACTTCTGAGCATTTGCATAAAATTCTCTAATTAAATCCAGATCAAAGTCAGAAGCTTCAATGCAAAAGTCTCTCAAACAAAATCTAACAAAATCATGTTCAATGTCTACTTCTTCCCTAAGTGATCTGAAATCAAATACTTTGGAATCTGAAAAACCAACCTCTTTTAGATTTTCAAACAGCCTTAAAGCCCTTTCATCCACGAATCAACCACTGCTCTTAGTTGATTCCTCCCCCTTTCTCGCTTTCTTTGACTGTTTTGAAGGAGAGGTGACAAGAATCCCCGATTTGGTGTAGGCGTGCTTCTCCCTTGGGCATTTAACACCCTTTAAACAGTCGCCCTTCACCATTTTCTTTGAAACTTCTGTTGATTTCTTCTTGGAGGCCTCAGATTGTTTCTTTGGTGCCATAAAATGTGAGTGAGAGATAGTGTAATGTGCGTTAGGGTTCGGGATTTCTTGAGAAATCTGTGATTTTGGTAGGTTTGTTGGTGGTAGGCACTGCTTTTTAGTAAAGGAAATGGATTGGTTGAGTGTTTGGAGCTTGGAATTTGAGAAAGAGTGAGGAAGGTTTCAGAATTGTGATTTTGAGTTTGAAGGATAAAGTGAGAGGGAAACCAAAACTATCAGCTATAAATTTGCGGAAAAATGGCTTAACGCGACTTGTATGGCATGCAACGTGTGTTATATAAAGTCTGTGAAGACTAATATATTTAGCATGTTATACAACGCGACTTAACGGGAAATGGTGTCTCAACTCAACATTTATAGTACAAAGACAAGAATGATACAACGTACCTTTTACAGGATAGAACGTATGTTATGTCCAAAACCAGAACGATCATCGTATCTTGCACAACTGTTAACGCCCGTATTACCAAGTCCTCTCAATCCAGTAGCATTGCTTCTTTTACAATGCGCATTATACCATATATAATGCGCACAATATCAATTCCTTTGAAACCAGTAGCTCTGTCTTTTCACAATGCGTATTGCAACATATACAACATGCATAGAGCTCTCATACTTGATACTCCAACACTTTTTTCAAAAACGATAATGTGTGTTGCAACCTTTGCAATCCATGTTACATAAACCCATAAAATTTTTTCTATTCATCCTTGATGATCAATGCGCCTTACATAACCAACAATGTACGTTACATCAACCCAAATATAAACCTTTAGACAACCTTGATGCTCAACGTATCATGCACCATGTACGACGTACCTCACATTTTAACCTTAAAGTTCTAGTAGCACCATCTCAAATAAAACGTGCACAACACCATGTGCAAGTCACATTATATCATCTCATATACCAATACTTAGCAAAATTAACCCTTTAATCCTCGTGATTTCATTTGGCATCTAGATCGCTTTGACATATATGTACGCATGAATGCAAATGAACATAAAATATGCACATATATCAATCAAAACTCATTCAAATCACACATGCCAATACGTCTATAGATTGAAACGAAGGTCTTCTCATCAAGAGGTTTTGTCGAAATATCAGCAAGCTGATCAGTTTTAGAAACAAACTTAAGTTCAATATCTCCCTTGAGAACATGATCATGAATAAAATGATGTTTGATATCAATATGCTTTGTTCTAGAGTGTTGAATTGGATTTTTGGAAATACTAATGGCACTAGTGTTATCATACTTAATTGGAATCTTTGAAAACATAATTCCAAAATCCAAAATTTGTTGCTTGATCCATAAAATTTGAGCTACACAACTGCCAACTGCTACATATTCAGATTCAGTAGTGGATAGTGCAATACAATTTTGTTTCTTTGAGAACCAAGACACTAGTGAATTACCTAAGAATTGGCAAGTGTCCGAAGTGCTTTTCCTATCTAATTGGTTTCAAGCATGATCAGCATCATTAAAACCAACTAAATCAAAGCAATCATTTTTAGGATACCACAAGCTAACATTATTGGTATTAATCAAATATCTAAAAATTCTTTTGACAGCGCTTAAATGAGATTCTTTTGGACAATATTGAAAACGTGCACAAAGACAAACACTGAACATAATATCAGGTCTACTTCCTGTAAGGTAAAGGAGAGATTCAATCATACCTCTATAAAGTTTTTCATCTACTCCTTTTCCTTGCTCATCTTTGGTTAACTTTGTTATTATGCTCAATGGAGTTGGGGCAGATTTTGCATTCTCCATTCCAAACTTTTTAAGCATATCTTCAATGTATTTGCTTTGGTTGATGAAGATGCCTTCTATTGTTTACTCGATTTGCAGTCCGAGAAAGTGACTAAGCTCTCCCATCATGCTCATTTCAAATTCTCTTTGCATCAACTTAGAAAACTCATTACACAAAGATGGATTAGTAGCACCAAATATTATATAATCAACATAAATTTGAACTAACAATAAATCTTCATTTTTGTGCATAATAAACAAAGTATTATCTACTTTACCTACTGAGAAATCATTGTCCAATAGAAACTAGCTTAACCTTCATACCAAGCTCTAAGAGCTTGCCTTAACCCGTATAGAGCCTTTCTTAGCTTAAGGACATGGTGAGAATGGTGAGAATCTTCAAATCTATGAGGTTTTTCTACATACACTTCTTCTTTGATGTAGCCATTCAAGAAGGCACTCTTCATATCCATTTGCAATAACTTGAAGTCCTTGTAGCAAGCATAAGCACATAAAATTCTTATAGCCTCTAATCTTGCTACTGGTGCAAAGGATTCTTCAAAGTCAATCCCTTCTTCTTGAAGATACCCTTGAGCTACAATTCTTGATTTGTTTGTGACAACTTCTTCTTTTTCATTCTCCTTGTTCCTAAACACCCATTTGGTTCCAATCACCATAACTCCATCTGGTCTTAGGACAAGTTCCCAAACTCGATTCCTTTGAAATTGATTTAGCTCTGCTTGCATAAATTGAATCCAATATTCATCTTATAGAGCATTATTCACAATCTTTGGAACTATTTTGGTGATGAAAGCACAATTTGCATTATGCTTGAGAGTTGATCTTGTGACTACTCCTTTTGTAGTTTCACCAATAATAAGCTCTTTGGGGTGATCTCTAGCATATCTCCACTCCTTTGGCAATTCCTTTAATTGTTCAATCTTTGATCATCTTTATCTTGTTGTGTTGAATCATCTTTGTCATTCAAGTTCAAATTCTCAAGTTTGCTTCTAGTACCGATATCATCATCATCATCATCAACAATTCTAGAAGAAAGGTAGTTAGTTTCATCAATGGAAAGGGAAAAGCCCATAATGTCTTTTCTAAACATTTGGGGATGCGAAGCTTTTGTGAAACGTCAAGTTTCAGAAATGTTAGCACCTAAATCTGTAAAATGTATATTTGTGGGGTATCCAAAGGAAACAATGGGATATTACTTTTATAATCGATCCGAGAACAAAATTTTTGTTACTCAAAATGGTACCTTTTTTGAAAAGGAGTTTATTTCGAAAAGGATTAGAGGAGTAAAGTACTTCTAGAATAAATAAAAGAATCATAAATAGCTTTTGAAGATATAATAGAGATTCAAGATGACTCATAAGATGTTGTAGAGTCTGAATCTGTAACACAAGGCCCAAGAAGGTTTGGTAGGACTCGTCACGGTCCTCAGAGATATGGATTTCTCATAACTGACGATAAAGGAATTGTTCTTATAGACCAAGATGATTCTACAACCTACCTAAAGGCGCTTCTAGATCCAAATTATGAGAGATGGCATGAAGCCATGAAATCAAAAATGCAATCTATGTATGACAACCAAGTTTGGAACTTGGTGGATCCACCTGATGGGCCCAAAGTCATCGATTGCAAATGGATTTATAAGCTAAAGGTCGATGGGATCTTCAAAGTAAGACTTATTGCAAAAGGTTTTAGACAAACTCATGGTATTGACTATGATGAAACCTTTTCACTAGTCATCATGCTCAAATTCATTATTATTATTCTTGCCATAGCAACATATTATGATTATGAGATATGGCAAATGGATGTCAAAACATCTTTCCTAAATGGAAACTTTTTGAATGATGTGCACATGATACAACCCGAGGGTTTTGTGGATCCTAAGAATCCTAGTAAGGTATGCAAGCTTCAAATATCCTTTTATGGATTGAAGCATGCATCCCGAAGATGGAATCTTTGTTTTGATGAAATAGTCAAAGAGTTTGGATTCAACAAGAATGAAGATGAGCCTTGCGTATACAACAAGGTTAGTGGAAGTGCGGCAGTGTTTTTAGTACTATATGATAATAACATCTTAATCATTGGAAATGATGTTACAACCTTGAAGAGTTTTAAGACTTGATTATGAAAGTGATTCGAAAAGAAAGACTTAGGTGAAGCCTCACTTATCCTAGGGATACAAAATCTATAAAGATAGATCTAAAAGGCTAATTGGACTAAGTAAAAGTGTGTATGTTGATAAAATGCTAAAAAGGGTTTAGCATGCTGGTTTCCAAGAAAGGAATGATCAATTCTACTACATATTCTAAGTACATAGCCGCGTTAGATGCAGTAAAGGAAGTTGTTTGGCACAAGTAGTTCATTACTGGTTTGAATGTCGTCCTAAACATCGTAAACCTAGTAGACTTGTGTTGTGATTACACAAAGAACCAAACACATACTTAGATGTGTTCACCTTATTCGAAAAAAAAGTCAAAAGAGGTGATGTTAAGATATGCAAAGTTGACACCAATGGCAATGTGGTTGATCCTTTGAAAATGGCTTCCCCAAAACTGAAACATGAAAGACTTGTTAGGTCTTTAGGTGTTAAGTTCGTTCCTGATTAGGACTAGTGCAAGTGGGAGATTGTTAGTTTTGTGCCCTAGCCAATCATTAATATATATTGTCACTACATTTATTATTTAATAAATAGGCATTTCATTTCACATCTATGAAATATTATATTGTTTATGACAATAAAACTTCCATGAATAATTTATTCTTTCTCATGTCATCAAGTGTGTGACTTGATAGTAAAACCATAAAGTAAAAAGAATATTATTCTAAAGGTTGGTAATCGATTGATGTCATGGGAATGATAACAAGCCAAGGTTAGTATGTTGCTAAGAGGATAATCACATTTTACTGATTATAGATATGGGATATCACTTAGAACAAAGACACATGTTAGGGAACATGTATTGGTCTAGCCCGCTATGAAAACACTTCATGGATTAATTGTTGGGTTTCTTATGACTCTTTTAAGGTTATTAGTCCAACC
>CAODLS010639286.1:0-10446 GCA_948243855.1 Flueggea neowawraea | reverse complement strand
GACGATGGTTGTTTGGATCTATCCCCATTTTCATTAGTTTTTTCCTTAAATGAGAGTTCCAATAATTCTTCACCTCATTGTCGGTTCTTCCTGGAAGTCTTCCTGCTATCAACGACCACCTAACACCCAAACAAATCTTGTCTAATTAGTATGTTTCATGTCAACATATATATTTTTTAATTTCACCTTCAAAAATAATAAAAAATCCAAGCTTTGGCGGTTGAACTAAATGATCCTATGTTATAAACGTATGTAACGGTTATTATATTTCCAATTTTCCAAATTTATGATCCTCAAATATAGAAACCATTAATATTTTAATTTTAGAATTATTTATCATTCTTCCTGAAAAAGAATAAGATAAATATGGTAACTACAGGATCAAAGATTGTATTCTAAAATGAAGCTAAGCTGGAAGAAAAAGTGTATACATGTTTAGTTTTTTTTGCAGAGAAATATCTAGAGATTAAAAAGAAAAAGAAAATACCTATTGCCAAGGAGAGCGTGGAGTTTTATAATAAGGTCTTCTTCATCTTGATCAAAGTCACCCCTTTTAATGTCTGGCCTAAGATAGTTTGTCCAACGTAGCCTGCAACTTTTTCCACAACGATGCAAACCTGAAACATACATAAAATATTCATGAATTATTAATTTTAATCATTCAGCATTCTAAGATCTGACTTCAGGAATTTGAGAAATCAAGACCAAATTGTAACTAAATTTACAAAATGAAATAAGAAAAAGAAGCTGCAAATTACAGGCATTTTCATCCGTTTTAACGGTTTCAAACTAATTCTCTTTGAGTTTAGTTACATTTAAGGTTTCTTACACCAAATGTAAATATGTACCTGCAGCTTTGGGAATGGAACGCCAACAACCTTCGCCATGTGTTTGAATGTAATCGATGAGCTTCTGATCTTCTTGCTTGGACCAAGCACCTCTGTTGTTGTGTTGTTTATCGCAGCAAGGTTTTCTCATCTTGCCCTTGTCTTCAATTCAAACGTAGTACTCTTAATAAGTTTGTCTGGAAAATCTTGTTTCACAATGGTTCTTATTTCTTCAAGTGTTATAATCGCAGAGAGAAGGCGTGAAACAAGCCAAATCTAAGGGCTTGTGGTGAGTTTATATATACATAATTTGAGAGTTTATAGTCTTCTGGGAGAAGTGAATAGGTCAGGATGGGTTGACTTGGACTGGTGGGTTTGTGTGTTTAGCTGAAATATTTACGCAAAATGTGCTGGAATTAAAACTGGATAAGGTGTTTGTTTGAATATATATATTTTAGGTCTAATGCATGCTGACCCTTTACTAGTTTTGTTTTGGCTTCTTTCTTCCAAAACATTCTATTTAACCCTTAAACCTATTTTCCATTTGTATTTGGCCCTTCCAGTAACGATTTTTGTACACATTGACTTCTTATTTAAAAGCAAAACTTTTTACTTAGTGTTAGAAAGGATTCTAATATTACCAACAAACCCACTAATATAAGCACATCACCAAAGTATATATGCATATTTGGTTACCTGGACACAAAAATGCAAAACCCTCGAAGTTCAAATCTCGTAATAAAACGGTCAATTATGCATAGAAAAAAATAGGAAAAATATGTATTACTTGATTTCAGATAATTTTTCTTATTTTAACTGAAATCAATTTACTGAATCACTCCTTCTAAGTTATCAAATTATCCCTAAAAGTGTATTAAAGTAAACATTGTTTAATAAATTAATTTTATTTAAGTTGTTTAATTTAAATCAAAACACCAAGGATTTCTCTTATGCATATGTTCTTGTGATTAGGTTGAATGCGCCATTTAATTCCTTTCTTTACAGAAATCCATTTCTAATAAAAGGGAGGGATTAATTACACATTCAATTAAATCAATAGTGTACCTATATGCTTGAGAGAGGAAAGAAGGAATGAAAGTATTAATTCAATAATGAAAGTGCGATAGGGTTATCCTTATAAATATTTAAAAGGAAATCAAAACCCCAATTTGAAGAATCAAATTTAAAAGAAAATTATATTATTCACGAAACGAAAACATACTCAATAGCGTGATTGCAATACAAAGAAGAAAGCTACAAGAGATGAAGAGAAAAAAAAATGAAGAATTCGATGTCATATGTTTTGTTTCAAAACGTCACCAACATTTCCATACTCTAAACTGGTGGTGCATATGTTTATGGGCCGAATGCAATACTTTAGCTAGATGTAGGTACCAAAAGTAACAAAATAAATAGTTTCAAGGACTTGGTGCAATTAAGGCATATTTTCTTCGTTATGTCCATTCAATTTGTCGACCGTTCAGTAACAGTCACTTTCCACAATTATAAGTTACTGAATCTACGATGTTTCTCTGAACATGAGGTTTGCAAGATCAGTTTCACCTACTTAAATTATATATGCTATTTTGCAATTGGCCGGGGATAGGTTGGTATTTTTCTGGAAGTATATGTGTTATACTTAGTCCTAATAGTTTTCTGCCTTGACTGGCTAGGAAGTTTATTATTATATTTGAAATTGACATTCAACTGTCAGGAGTATTTGATTAAGCGAAATTTATTGTTGTTTGGATTGAAAATATTCAATTCTTTCCCATAATTTTATAGGTCAGTGACCCCTTTTCATGATCAAAATAATGACTCAATTATCTCTCACCGTTCCCTTTGCTTTGTTATATATATGTAATTTATCATGGGACTAAAACCCAAGACAAATGCAGAATGTTTTTTGGACTTTAGCCAAGACTTTTCTCTGTAACTTAGTGCGAAAGAGCAGACAAAAGTCTCTGATCAAAAGATTACAATAATAAATTTCAAAAATCTCAACTGCATGGAACTTGTAGCTACTTAAAGTATAAATATTCATCTAAAAATAAATATCGGATGATTAAAATATGAATAAAAATATTAATTTTTATAATAACTATTAGTATCTTAGATTCCATGTAGCAAAACACTTTCAAACATATATATAAAAGCTCGAAGATGAACAAGAAGAGGCTCTACAGGCTTTAGAAATGAATAGGGTAATTACTATGACATCTCTGTGATTTGTTGAAATCTTTCATTACATCTCTGTGTTTTGAAAAGACTCATATTGCATCCCTATTCTTAAATTTTGTCAGCCATAATTCAGCTAGAACTAGTAAGAAAACATTTATTAAGGCACTCTTCTTTGTCCTATTAGTTTTGGTTGAGTTCTGACTGATAGAATTTACTAGCAGGGATGTAATATGAGTCTTTTCAAAACACATGGACGCAATAAGAGATTTTGACAAATCATAGGAATGCGATAAGAGATTTTGACAAATTACAGAAATGTCATAGTAATTACCCAAATGAATATCGCTAACGATTTAGCTGAAACTCTTTGGGTTGTTCTTCTTAGGTTTATAGGTTACAATTTCAATGGTTTTTTTTTATAAGCATGGTTATTGAATATTGTACAAGCGTACTTTTCTTAATTTCCTAGAACACTTTTTCATGTTCTAGATAAATAAAATCCAAAGAGAAAGGACTTATAAAAAAATATATAAAAAAGCTGAGTCAATCATATATATGTGTCAGGTTCTGCATGGCAATATAGGGACCATATATAGACGCGTTATTGTTCTTCAATCACTTGCTGGTTTTTGTTTTCATGTCGCAACCAATGGTCTTATGTCGAAATAGTAGTTTTTTTAAGAATAGTTTCAAAAAGTGTGTTTGACAAACTTGTCTTTACGCATGCATGAAACACTAGGTTCGACTGGTTGGTATTTTCCGACTTCATCATCTAACAGTCTTATTTCTTCAAATAGAGAAACTCCAATTAGGTTCTTTCTTCATTCCTAGATACTTTATATGCATCAAACAGTCTCATCTAGCTAGTCCTTGCATATTTTTCCACGCTGACGATTTAGTTGATGTACATTTTTCATGCAGAAACTATGTTTCACTTAAATGGAAATCTCGCTTTCTCGCAATTGTTAGAGATACAGTTGGACGATAGATACATATAATATTTATTACACTCAATAATCATCAAACAAGTTCATCTTTATCTACAATAACCTATATATGGATCTCTTTTAGGTGGCCTCTCATGGGAAAACAGTTTTATGTAGAGTATTTATATGTATGGTCCCTATTAATTAGCAAACTTTCATGTAGTGTTTTCTTATGGCCTCCCCTGGGGAAAACAAAATTACATGTAATATTCATAATAAGTTTCATTACATGACAAATTTGAAGAAATAAAAAAAAAACAAATGACACATATATTCTCTTTATTTTGATTTTATTATCAATACATTTTTATTTTTTTTAGGATTGATACCATATCTTTTGTTTGATCAATCCCTATGTAATTATTTGACAGCAATAAATACTAGGATTGATACCTGCAAAATGCACGAACTTCAATTAAGAGTTTATTGATCCATTTAGCAATACTCTTAAAAATAATCGTATTCTTATTTATATTTTAATTATTTATAAAAACTAATTAAAGTAAGAATGGTTTAAAATATTTTCTTCTGTAAACCAATAATTATGACAAAATTTTACATCGAAAGGACATGATAAATGATAATAAATATTTATATGAGTCCAGAAATTATATGTTATCAATTTCTCATTTAGTTGTATAACTATAATATTGTTATATTTAGTTAGCATTAATTAGTAAATGCAGTCTGTCCATAACTAGTCGATTTGGTCGAATCCAGTTTGGTGAAAAATTGGATGTCTTGCTGATGTGCCCAACTCAATAAATTGAGTAAGTGATAAGCATAAGCATTACATGTGTGTGCCGAAAAGCTCATCTAGCATCATTATAAAAGAGTGTATATAAATCCTAATTAAGATTAGACATTACAGTAGTTGTATACATCAAATTACTCACACCACACAAAATAGCATCTTTCGCTCTAAGGAAAGATGAGGTCATCGGCCTCCATGGAAGAGGAACAAGATTTTGGTCTCCTTCATCCCGTTCTACTCCTGCATTTGTATGGATCTTCATGCAACACTTAGAAAATGAACTAATCGTGTATTTTTATCCGTTATAACAACAATTGTAGTTTGCATGCAAGGCGAGCATGTAATTCAATCTTGCTTCAACTTCTGCTCATGATTTTCGTTGCATTCATCAAAGTTAATAACTCGAACCATTTTATTTATTTTGATTTGTCCAGTTAGTTGTTTGTTACATGTGAAATCGTCACTTAGTAATTAAAAAGTAAAGCAGTTTATAGCAATTTTCATTTTTTAGTACGAATTTCCAGCCTTTGGTTAATTAATATATACAAATCTTTTCGATAAAAATTGACTGTCACAATGAAGAATTTTAATTTTTACCATGGAAGCATATTATGTTATAGTTTTGCATAATGAAATACACCTATATTGTCGAACAAAAGTTAGAGAGGAGGGTAAATACCAAGCAACAATCTTGTGTTCACAATATTACAACTATTTAACTGTTTGCAAGCACAAAATTAAAAAAAAATGAATAACTAAGCACATATAAGATCATTTAATCAAATTTAAATTACCATATACAATATAAATTACCAGTTAAGAGGCAATAACCTATTCATTCGTTATTAAATACATATTAGTTTAACTTTCGAAGAAAAAGAAAACCATATTCGTGCCAGCAAGAATTTATAATTATAACAGTAATTCTACATATTAATATGTATATACATTAACTATATTAAAATGTCATTTATAAAAAAAACTATATTAAGATGTCGATTTTTTTTTCAACGATTACAAATAATGTTGAAGTATAAATCAAATAAAAATGTACATGTATGTATTTACTATATGGATCTGTTTCTTAGCCTTTTGATATAATTTACGATGAAAGTTCGAAATGTCAATAGTTTGACGAGCAGTTGGACTGCCAACCACTTTTAATATATACTATTTGCCTTCTATTTGAGAAAGTCAGAATTGCCTTTTCGACATTTTCAAGATTCGCAGCCAATGCATGCATTGCTACCCTCTCAGTGTACTACTTCACGTTTCCCAGCTATACAAGCTTAAGAATTAATGGAAGGATCGATAAATTCAATATAAATACTAAAAGTCGCAAACACGTTCAATGTGATTTTCATAAATCTTGAATGACCCCACCCCACTCCCACCAGTCTCACTAGGTCAAACTCCATATTGTTACAATGTAGTAGATTGGATTGATCCATGCATACTGCTGCAATTCAGCATAATTGTGCCAATTTTTGGCAAGTTCAAACTCTATTCTTTGATAAGCGAGGTTTATATTTTTTTGAAAATTTTATTTTGTTTGTTAAATAAATTGTAACTGAATTTGACATAAACTGTTTGAAAAAGTGCTTTACTCATGACGAGTAGAATTGAACCCAATTCAGTGAAGGTGAAACTATGACCGTGGACCGAATTCAATTAATGAAAGCTCTAATTGAATAATAAAATAAATGGACTACTTAAAAGTGTAGATGGGCACATGTAGCACAACTATTTATAGTGCTACTTAAACCCTAATTAGAATTAGTCTCTTTAGTACACATCACACACAACAACATCCTTTACTCACAGAGAGGAGGTCATCATCTTCTATAGGGAGAAAACGAAGATCGTGCTCTTCTTGTTCCCAACAAGAATCCTTATTGTGGAGATTTTTGTGTAACATTTAGACTGTGAAACAGTCTTGCATTCCCGTCCTAACAAGACCATAGTTTGCTTGCCCAACCGACACTTAACTAGATCTTATTCTTGTGATTTTTACTGCATATACAAGGTAAATAGCCAAAATCGTTATTTGATTCTCTCAAAAAATTGCTTTATGGTTGATTGCATAAACACCTTCAAAAACTAAACTCACGAGCTTCTTATCTACGAGCTCATTATCATTTCATCAGCCAAATAGTTACAGTTTGGGGGTCTATAACCCCATACATATAGTCTTATAGATCTAAAAAAATAACCAACTTCCAGAAGATAAAGGACTATTTCATAAAAATAGAAAAAGATTAAGGATTCTTTCATGAATTTTTTTTAAAAAAACCATTAATCACAAGCTCAGAGGTAGAATTAAAATCCATCGTGCGTTTACATTTATGATAAAAAAACAAAGGATGAATTTCGATTTCAATATCAAATTTGGATTTCAATTTTTCCTTTCCATCGTTGAAATGAAAACCCATAAAGCTGGCAAATGAAAACCCACGAAGATGGTGCGACTGAGAGTAGTAAATATGGGTTTGAAGCTTGCAAATTTCAATTTCAGTATTAATAGGTTTATAGATTGCATTGTGAATCTATTAGGCTGAGATGGTCAAGGTTAAAGAAATAGTCGAGTTATGAAGAGTTTGGTGTAGAAGTGTAGAATTGAAATTTGGCTTTGTTAAGCGTAGAGTTGAATAATATCGGCAAAAGGAGAAGAGGAGATGGCCACGGTTTGGAACCGTCGGTTCCGGTTCATGAACCGACGGAACCCCTGAACCATAACCAAACCACTCAGAGGCAGTTCTGGAAGGTTCGATTCCGGTCTGGTTCCGATTTGTGGGGTTTGGTCAACGGTTTGGTTTCGGTCAGTGATTCCAGTTCAGTTTGATTCATACCGAATTTTTTTAGAAGGCTAACCACTAGTTTGTGATGGTTAAAATCGATGGTTTATGAGGGTTAAAATTGCTGGTTTAGGAGGCTAACTGCTGGTTTATGAGGGTTAAAATCGTTGGTTTAGGAGGTTAAACCGCTGATTTTGGTTGAACTGCTGAGTTAAAAAGGTTTGAATCATCGATTAACCAGTGATTTGAACCATCAGTTTAAATAACGAGTTCAAATGTGCTTCGACAGTTTTGAAAATCCTTGAACCTGAACCAGACCGGGTTGGGACGGTTCGACAGGTTTTGATTCAGGTTCTGGTTTGGTCCTGTCTGATTCCTAGCCAAACCGCCGATCCAGTTCAGGATTGGCCATGTCATTGGAGCTGATGGTTCTGTAAAGGAAGAAAGAAATAATTTTGAATGACAGAGTTCTTGATCTTTTCCTATTTTCATAAAAGAAGTCCTTTTTTTATTTCTATGAAAGAGTCCTGATTCGTTAATTATGTGGCAGCTTTCGTCTAATAACTATGCCACGTAGGCATGTTAAGTGTCAAGACTGAAAAAAGGACTCGTTTATGAAAATTGATAACGTTGTAGGACTTAACGCTTTATGTTAAAAACTATAGGACTAATTGTGAAATGTGGCAAAGATAAAGTATTGAAGCGGCTTTTATCCAAATTTCGATACAGCAACAAAATCATTTTAGGAAGGGTGAATTATCCAAACACCCTTGACGTTTAATATAATGAAATATTTCATCCTCGCCTGCTGGTAAATACGTTAGTAAGTCCCTTTCCTCAACATGCATTAAACTAAACTAACATGATACGTCATATGGATAATGTGTCACCTTTGACCAGGAAAAGTTTAATAAATGGCAGAATCGCTCTTCTTAAAATTATTTTATTCCTCTCCCATTTTAATATTGCTAAGGCCTAAGCGTTTCAAAATTTGAAATGCACTTGTACATTTAGTTTTACTTGGTATTGGAGTGAACCTTAGCTTTAAAATATCGAATGTTTGAATCTTGGTGGGAACAATTAAATGACTTATAAAAAAATTAGTTTCACTTTCTCTTTACTTGTAAAAACATTAATTCAGGTTTTACTCCTTATATAAAAAAAAGTTTTATTTCTTTATGGCTAAGTATAGTATGGTAAGGCTATTGATTAGTGTGATTTGTTAGTTTTGTGCCCTAATCCAATCATTCATATACATTGTCATTCAATTTATTATTTAATAAAGAGATATTTCATTTTATATCTATGAAATATTATTATATGTTTTATAAAGATAAAAATCTCCATGAATAGATTATTCTTCCTTATGTCATCAAGTTTGACTTCATAGTAAAACCCTAAGGTAAAAGAAATATTATTCTAAATGTCTCTAATCAATTGTTCTCATGAGAATGATAATGAATTAATGTTAGTATGTTGCTAAGTGAATAATCAAGTTTTACTGATTATGGATATGAGATATCACTTAGAACATAGATATATATTAGGGAGCATGCATTGGACTGTCCTTCTATGAAAACACTTCATGGATTAATGTCACAAGTTGCTTTCATGCAGTGGTGATATTTGTGTAATATCCCGTCGGTTTCTAATCGGATTCCTTGTAGTGTTCCGTTCAGTTCTGTTTTGATATTAGTTATTGGAGTGTTGAGTGAAAGATTGATGAGTTTTATTGGGATTACTGGAGTTAGATTCTATGTAACTCGAGTAAGACGACCCATGGATAACTCGAGTTAACTTTGGGATAAATCGAGTAAGAGGAGGTGCATGCTACTCGAGTAAGTCGTTTGATAACTCAAGTAAGTCGTGCTTTAGGTCGTGTTTCTGGGTAGCTCAACTCGAGTTATCAAGAGTTGCTACTCGAGTTAGCCATGCCTAACTCGAGTTAAGTTTCCTCTAACTCGAGTTAGAGCTGGGGTCTATATATACCCCACCCAATTTCATTCAGCTCTCACTCTCATTTCTCACTCAAATCACTGTCATTGCGTTCAGGAGTCATCTCCATTGGTTCTCCTTCATTTCAGATCATCCATTGAGGTAAGATTGAGCTTCTAAACTCTTATTTACTTCATTTGCTTCATTCTATCAAGAATGTTTATATTAGAGTTTTGAACAATTGTTCATAGGTTCGGTTATGTGTTGTTCTTGTTGTTTTGGTGTTTTGGGCTTGTTTATTCAGGGTATTGGGAGCCTAGAAACTCCTAGTGTTAACTCAAAATCCTTAGAATCAAGAATGTTCTTGAAATGGGCTTGAAACCATTCTTTTTTTGTTGATATAGGATGATTCTGAGTTGTTCAGTTGGTTCTAGGCATGGATTCATGTTCAGAGTGATGTTTAGAGCCAATATGGGTGTTTGGTGTTGATTTCCATCAGTTAAATCTAAATTGTTCAATTTTTGAAAATTATAAATAGGTAGATAACTCGACTAAGCCATGCAGTGGGTAACTCGAGTTAGCTTCTTGCCTAAATCAAGTAAATCATGGTCTGGATAACTCGAGTAAGCACTTTGGCTAACTCGAGTAGCCATGGTTCTGAGAGACCAAAGTGTCATTTTTTACACTTTGCATATTGTTGATTTCTGAGAGTTTGGAGATTCTGACTACTTAAAAAAGTTAGTTAGTTATCCTAGTATGGTTTGAGGACTATTTTGTAATTTATCAAGGCCCGGGGACTAGAATGCAATTTTGCACTGGTCAATGACCAAACTGTAATTTTACATAGATTCTGTATTTTGGATCCAGAGTGATAGATCCTCATTCGATTTGGATCATTTGGGATCTTTCGAGAGTTTGCATTTGCATCTGCACTTCATGCATCTGGTATTGCCACAATACTGATTTGA